>JACN01113793.1:0-10478 GCA_000787155.1 Scartelaos histophorus | reverse complement strand
AGGAGATGCTGGGACAATTATCCATTTGCTGCTTGTTGTTGGACATTCTGTATTTTTGAATTAATAATTAATTATTTTTATTATTTTTCTTATTCTGCTTCATTCTCTGACATCTCTGTTTGCTAAATTAACAATTTTGTGAAGCCTGCAGAGATAACTGTTGTGATTTTGGGCTATACAAAAATAAATTGAATTGAATTGAATTGACCCTTGACATTTAGGACAGGACAAGACAAACACAACAGTGACACATTCAATAAGGCAGAAGTATCACATTCACACAGGGTCAAAAGTGCATATGTTGTTAAAGTGCAAATGTGATTAAAGTGAAGTAATTCTAAAGTGCTGTAGGTTTCAAATAAGTTAATTTCGTTTAAAGCCAGTTCATATCCACGTGTTGGAGGTGACCAAGACACTGGGGTTTACACACTGCCCTTGGGTCCAAAAACAAACATACATCTTTACACATTTACATGAGAGTAACAGTAGAAACAGTAACTTATGTGCATGTAAAACCAATAAGAGAACGAAACTCCAGTTAGGAACTTGTTGGCTCATTTTACATCTAAATGAGCATTAATCAGATCGAATGGAGATAGATTTATAAAAACATAGATATATATGTACTAAAATAACAGTAAAATAAAAATAAAAGTGGAAAATGACCATTCATCCACCCCTTTTCATGCCTGCAAAGAATCTGTTTGAATTCATACACATTTTGAACTGACATTTCGTTACGCCTACATTTATATAGTTGGATTCTGTAAATTATTTTTGGCTTATTTGCTGGGCTGATATTTGTAATTTACATATGAGAAATGCATTGTTTATGTGTATTATTTTTGACAGGAAGACAGTACCACGTTGGCTTAATCCAGCCCTGATAATGAGGCGTCTAAAATAGTGTAGAGTCTTGTAGCGAGATTCAGTTATTGAAAATACTTGTGTGTGTGTGTGTGGTTTTTCTGTCTCATTCACAAAAAGAACAGCTCTATCCCTGTGTCCTCCTCTGCTGAAGAGTTCCAGAGAGTTCCCAAAATAGAACTGAGCGTCTGTGGCCTCGATGTGTCTCAAAATCACACAGTGTGCAGCAAAAACGAGAAAAGAGGAGATTGGTGTTTATTTATAGTATTTATTCATTGTCTCATCATCTTTTAGCATTGATTTGACGGCACAATGGGGAACTCTCACCCCACAACAAGGTCTGTATTTTCTGATTTGTATCCAATTTTTTAATGTAATATCACCACAACCTCGCATGACTTCCTGATGCATTTGTACCAATTTGGAGTTATTTGTGCAGTCGGTAGTTTTGCCAACCATTATGTAAAATACATAATCATTTCATAACTGGAAAGCAAAATCCGTGTCTGCATTGAAGAACCCGATTTGTTCCATATTTTGAGACGTCAATGAAATTTGCATGTCTGAAGAAACGATACGACTCTCGCCTTCTTCCTATGTCTGAATGAAGACAAAGCTCCGCTGCTGATCTGTCAGCTGTCACTCAAAGCCTCAGCCAAACGGAGCTGTTCACTTGAAAACTACCACTTAATGACATCACAAGATCATTTTGAGCTTTGGAGATGTAGACAGACTGGTAATAAAGGGTTAGTTAAACATGTGGATGAAGCAAAACTCAACTCTAGATCTGTTTTTATAAAGGTAACAACATTATAACACAGCTTAAAGGTCCTATACAGTCGTCCCTCGATATATCGTGGTTCACCTTTTGCAGCCTCGCTCATCCGTAGATTGGACTGTAGACCACTGTTAAATTAATCTCCTCTATGCTGGGTTTCCTATACAGTACAGAATGTGTTCAGCTTGGCAAATGCATTCTGTACTGTACACGGCCCACTAGAACAAGTAAAGTACGCATAACTTGGCCCGCTAGTACGAATACTGTACACGCAACTCGGCCCGCTAGCACGAGTACTAAGGTTTGAATTTTGAGAGTGTTTAAACATGAGAGAAATGTGAGAAAATGTTCATTCCTGTCTGAGAAAAGTGTATAAAGTGTGTGATGAGGGGTTTTACAGCCTTAAAACATATATATATAAAATAAACTCTTGTGACCTTTAAGCCATCCTATAATGCTTATCAGCTCCCTTTTACCTTTATTAAAGAATGACATCACAAGGTGGAGCAGATTGTTTTCTGTTTGAACTCATCCTAAATATGCAAAGTTAGTGTGAATGAATGAAGCAAAACACCAGGTGTGTGATTAGGAAACAACATTATAACGTAGATCAGAAAACAGTGTAATATGGTCAGTTTTGAATAAAATAGGACCTTTAAAAAAACTTGAATAAAGCAGGAAACACTGTAGTGCTTTTAAACACAGTTAAACCCAATCAAACAGTCACAATGTCAAATGATTAGTCCAGCGATAAACTCATGTAAATTGGAATCTTTAGCTGTAGAATCTGTAATGCCCACACAGCACTGCCCGTTTGACCCTATGACCACCTCCTAATGAATAATGTATTAACGAATGCTAATGCCTTCTCCCCATTATCCTGTAAAACCTCTCACTCCGTGTCATGCCCCTAAACTAATGTCTCATTAAGCCAATCAGACACACGGCTGTTACCATAGCGACAGGCATGACGACTCCATTTCACGCCTGTGTCACGGATGTGTCCAGAGCCACGTTTCATTATCAGAGCATCGCAAACACCGGGGAGCAACGTCCCCCCATGTTAGTGTCCCCACAGGGGCACATCAGGCACATCGGGGCCGGTTTAATGTGTTCAGAGGCGGGGACTTAGTTATATATGCTTGAGTAACTTGTACTTCTCAGAGTACTTTTCTAGCAGTATACTTTTATGTCTAGATCAGTAATATTTTTATTAAAGTTACAGCATTCTTTCTTGATGAAAAGTTATGGTTCCTCTTCCCACTGTCAGTCTACAAATGACTAAAGTCTTGTTGAAAATATTAAATGATTTAAACATTTGTATTTCTTGCACAGCTAATTCAGGTATGATTCAGTTTCTGTCAATCCTTTGAAAATACCAGACTTTGCACATTATTTTATGTTTGTTGGTTTGTTTCCATCAAATCAAAGGTGCACTGTGAACGTTACTGCTTGTGGGTCCGCCACCTGCTTGTTTCCATGGAGATATCTTTGCTTGCCTGTAATTCTCTACAGGACGACATTAAACTTACCCATTTCCAAAGAAACAAGCAAGTGATGCTACAAGGCCAAGCCAGATGTATGGAGAGGCTACACGGACAGTGAGAACAACTGTTTTCAAAAAGAATAAAAACAATACATGTAATTTAGAGCAAAATACCTGTAATTTAGCTCAACATTTACTCTTTAAGATACTTTTATTTGACTAGTACATTTAGCAAACACTTTCTCTAGTCTCATTTTAGCCACTTCTTGGACTACTTTGTACTTCTGTTTGAGTAATTGCAGTTTTTTACCCTAACAAGTAAAAAACAAATGTGCAGTGGTCCAACGCTAGTCCTCACTGACCTTATACATTCAGAGTATCTTAATTATTCACTTTCAGGAACCAGAGGAGAGTTTTGGCATCACAGTAACACGACCAACAAATAGCATGCTAACACACACTTCTTGATTATGGGACAATACAGCACTTCATAAAGAGATGCGGACAGTACACAGTGGTCTTATGTTGACCTCAAGACTACAGGACTTTAAAGTTATTCATAGTTTTGTTTAGTTTAGAAACTGCAGAAGCCTCCTCCATCCTTATTCCAATCACAAACTCTGGGCTCCTCACATCCTGGTGAGGAGCTGACATTTTGGCTCGTACATTTCAGTCTCTCCTGCCCCGTGTTTGGCGTCCACACTCTCCCACGCTGTCTGTTTGTATGGAAGTCTGAGCGAATGCCCCCGGTGGTCACTGTGGGGAAATGCCACGACACTGCACAAATGTCACCTCTGTTTGAATCGTCAGCGTCCATCGACTTTTATAGAGCCGTCAGAGAGTGGGACAAACTGGACAACTGGTATGTGTTAAAGCTGCACTATGTCACTTTTCTGCTTGTCACCATGGAGATGTTAACGTTTTCCATCTACGTACAGTTTATTTATGCACTTGAGGCCGTGACTTTGCAGCTAATGGCATCATAGCTTAAAACTTTTTGGTAGTTATTGCTAATGTTTCTGCTTTTGCTATGATAACTTGCAATGGCATCATGCTGTATTTCTATGGCCTGATGCTCTACAGTTACCATGGCGACTCGATGCATACATTCTCATACTCGCCCAAAAAGTTTTATGCAAGCAAAAAATACACAATGCACTTAAACAACGCATTTTCAGGAGCTTGGGGGCAATATGAGCGTTCATGGTTCTGTTTAGGTGACTAACGGAAAAACTGTTGGCTAACGCTAACTAGCTTGAGACTGTAATGCCATTTGAGAAGATTTTGTTTAACGGCACAAATCATCTCGTCTCTATACAGTGCTTATTTATGACAGTATTACAGCAAATGTCATGAAAACAAGAAAACATAAATAACTTCATAGTACATCAAAAACTTGTTTCAAATGTACAGTTTCAATCCAATCCAATCCACTTTATTTCTATAGCACATTTCATAAACAACAGTTTCCAAAGTGCTGCACAAATACAGACTAAAAGCAACAATAATAATATAATAATAAAATAAATACTCATTAAACACAAATAAAACATATTAATCCTAAAACAATAAACCAGTAAAATCAAATAAGAGCAAAGCCATAAGATAGCAATAAATAAATAAAAAAAAACATAAAATACATAAAAAAAATAAATAAATAAAAGACACTGACACAGTTTCATTCTTATTCATTAAGAAAATGACCAATTGGGATGACAAAATAGTCTTATTGACAAATAATAACCAAAAATGTTAGTATTTTGTGTTCTCACTTTTGGCACAGAAAACAACTGCATTCTTACATTGTTTTTATGGAGTTTTGCAAAGTCTCTTTTGTTACTGAGTCCAAATAGTTTCTAGCTGTTCCCAGAGACTTGCTTTGGAGGAGACTTTGGTGCCATTTTGGGAAAACATTAAACTTAAAAATGTATGGATAGAAACAATATTTATATTTTAGATTTAGATATATGGTTTTGATAAAAAAAAAAAAAAAAGATCTTACACATACTGGTTGATTAACTATTATATAAAGTATTTTTGGTACACAGAAATACTGTTAAATTAAATTATGGACTCAGTGGTAACTTATAATGGTGGTCGAATACATTTTTCAAGCACTGTAATTCTAGAGCCTCAGACAGAGCAGGGCCTACAGTTAGCATCACCCCCCAGGGAATTACATAGTACACCTTTAAATAGTGAAACTGCTCAATAATGGTGCTTTATATGATGATATTTATCAGAGAAGTCATATTTTGGATGCCCATAGGTGGCGGCTGGAGCAGAAGAGCCGGTGATGTGAGTGTCTCATTGTCTCGCACAGACAGATGGCCTCGCTTCCACCTCATATGTCTCCTGTTTGACAAGGAGAGACTTTGAATCCCGCTATTACTGTGAGATTTATGAATAACATTACATCCCATAATGCTATTAGCTTCATTCGCATTTGAGCGCGGATGCCAACGCCACGGCAACAAGTCTGAAATGTTCAATATTAAATTAACTTTTTAGAACATGAAGAATAGGGACAATGGAGTCAAAGCAAATTACAAGTATTATTTATATCCCCAAATCGTAAAAAAGGTGTAGCGGCAGACAGGATAATTATAATTCAACAAAGAACTAGGCAAAGAGGTAGTGTTCAGGTGAAAGTCATGTCAGGGGGGATTTCTCTGAGAATAGCTTTACTTAGTTGATAAAAACTGTCATAAAAAAAGAAAAAAACAAAAACTGTAGTATCTGTAGTTGCTAACGTTGCCTATATATTTATTCATTCGCACAAACTGTCAAATCAGGAGTTTAAATCACTACAATTTATTTTAAAGGGACATATTCTCCAAAAGTGACTCTTGTGAGCTTTAGTCATGTTATAATGTTTGAGTAATCCTGCATTATTAAACTGTTGACATCTCCAAAGCTCCAAATGCTCAGCTCCACTTTGTGATGTCATGATTTGGTAGATAAGTTAACTACTAACCATTACCTTTTTGTTGAGAAGATTAACTATTCCAAGGCTGAAATGATCCAAATGATTCTAGTGAAGGTGTATGGAGGTTAAAAACACAGTGGAGCACTTCCTGTATTACAAAATGACATCACAAGGTGGAGCATTTGTGTGTTAAACATGTGTGCATGAAACAAAACACAACTTTAGGTGTGTTTTCATATGCGGATCAATGAAATGACGTGTGTCCAGTTTTAATTTCTTGAGTTAAAAAGGTTCAAATTTCATAATAATTCCCCACATACCTGTAGCACCTCTGACCTGAAGTCATTTTTTTCAGAAATCATTAGTTATTTTGCTTGTTTTTTTTGCTTGTTAAAATGTCATGTGGTGAAACCGTCCGCCCATAACTGCTGATTTTAAACTTCTTTAAAATTACTTTAAATCTAATCCAGTTGATTTTCTTTCTTTTTTGTCATATTTTGTCATATTCTGAAGTGTTTTTTAGTCCCACATGAAATTTAATCTTTCTTGAATAGATATTTCTTCCATAATATACAAATAAAGATTGTCCGAGCGTGTCCATTTTTTCAGATCTCATGTTTTCAAATATCAATTTCATGTTCATATGACTCAGAACTTACATTAACATGCCCAACCATTTAGAAAATAAAACAATTTTAAACTTATTCTCAGTTACCAAATGACATTTTTTAAGGTTGTAGCCATTACATGTACACACACAAACACACACACACACACACACACACACACACACACACGCGCACACACACACACAAAACACTAAAGATGCTTAATATAAATGTCAAACATAGATTTATGCACCCGACATTGTAAATATTTGGAAAAAGTTCAATAGAAACTACATTTTAAATTTCACCTGTTGAAAATCCTTATATGTTGAAAATCCTTATCCTTAAAAAATAGATGGAGTTGGAGGGAGCATTTACAGTACAAAGCAGGTGACCTTGAGTGTCCAGAAAGGCGCAGAATAAATAAAATGTACTATTATTCTTATTACAAAATGAAAGTGGATTTGGATTGGGGAGCAGTTGCAACATCATACCATTCTCTCATCTGTTCACTTTCACAATACACCTTTAATAATCAAACCAAAAGTCCACAGAGTGTCCACAGTTAGCATCACACTACAGGGCATGTTGATATTATCAGCTGCAAAAGGAAAACAAAATATATACATTTGCATACAATGAGCCCCAGGATAATGTCAGGAAACAAAGCATATAACACTGCAGGAGTTATTTAAAAATATCTGCATGTAAGAACATTTCTAAAGGCTTGTTTGGGCCTATTATTCAGCTTGTTCAGTCTTTCACAGCATAATACAAAGACAATTACCCATCAGCACAGGGACCGGGATTTGGACCACAGTGCGGCTAAGGGATAAAGCTAACAAACAAAAACAGGCCTATTCTGGGACCTGTTCTGAGAATCCTCCTGATGTTAAAGGAGGAGAATTTGCACAGGCGTCAAAACAACTACGAGAAATGAGGGCAAGTGGTAACTGCAGAATGAACAGGGAAAATATTGTAAGGGTGGCAAATATGGACAAAATTTAAAGGTGCACATGCAACTTTTCTAGCAAGGTTCTGCTCCATGATTGTCTCCACAGGGATGTTATGGCATTAAACTAATCTATTTTTATTTTTTACTGTGTAGAATCTCTGACCTGTAAGTTAAATACCATATTGTGGAGCATTCCAGGCAAAGCAATAACATCTCAATGGAGACCAGCAGGTGGCAAATACTCTTCCAAAAAAAAGTTGCATTATGAACACATCCATTCATCCATTTTCTTCCGCTTGTTCGGGGCCGGGTCCTTCCTTCACCCCGGCCACTAACTCCAGCTCCTCCGGGGGAACCCCGAGGTGTTCCCAGGCCAGCCGGGAGACATAGTCCCTCCAGCGTGTCCTGGGTCTTCCCCGGGGCCTCCTCCCGGTGGGACATGCCCGGAACACCTCCCGAGGGAGGCGCCCAGGAGGCATCCGGACCAGATGCCCGAGCCACCTCAGCTGACTCCTCTCAACGTGGAGGAGCAGCGGCTCTACTCTGAGCTCCTCCCGTGTGACTGAGCTCCTCACCCTATCTCTAAGGGAGCGCCCAGCCACCCTGCGGAGGAAACTCATTTCGACCACTTGTATCCGCGATCTCGTCCTTTCAGTCACTACCCAGAGCTCATGACCATAAGTGAGAGTGGGAACGTAGACTGGCGATAATTTGAGAGCTTTGCCTTTCGGCTCAGCTCCCTCTTCACCACAACGGTCCAGTACAGCGACCGGATCACTGCTGAATCCGCAACAATCCATTATGAACCTTTAAACTATTCTGCATTAATATGTAACATGTAAAGCCACTAGATTCATAGAAGTTTCTCTGGTTGCCAAGGTAACGTGTTTCTGTTGCCATGAACAGGCCTAAAATGTAATTTCAACTGTTTTATTTATTTTACAGTGTAACTGAGATCAGGGTAGTATTTTTTTAAAGTTAATTCTTCTCACATGTGAACTAAAATCATTTCTCAAACTCTAATCATAATCATAACCCATTTCCTCATTTTAAAGAGGGGATATTTTACTTCTATGGGATATTAACTGGTAACAGCTAACTCAGCTAGTAATTAAAGGAGGACAAAAGAAAGACAAACTGAACAGACCAGAATAAAAAAGAACAAGTAGCATTAGCCACCAGTTATCGTAAAGGATGAAAAATTAAGATGGTTTCAGCAACGGACAAACTATCAATAACAAGTATCTGAGCTGGATGGGAAAGCACTGGCAACAACATTTCCCCATATATTTAATTCAATTTGAAAAACATATTTGTTCGCAGGCTTCACGACTCGGGCTTCAAAGTCCTTGGCACAACAAACTGACACTCCGTTTTCTTCAATAAAGACAACACTATATCTCCCTCCATAGAAATACATGGATCAGATCCAAAACTGCACCCACCAACCATAACTTTGTATTTCTATTTCACAGTCGTACAATAGTGGAAGATTGTGGAAGCACAATATGTTTATGAGCTCCTGGATTACGCAAAAATAACTCTTCTGAGCTTGAAGCCATGTTAGAATGTTGTTAACTTATTAAAAACATACCTAGAGTTGTGTTTTGGTTCACTCATACTGCAGTAATCCTTCGTTATTACTCTGTCAACATCCCCAGAGCTCAAAAACCTGTTTCTTCTTGTCAAATCAACTGATTGTTGAAAATTAAAACACCATGAACCTTGTGTTGATCACAGACTCCTAAAAATGTGCTGTTTAAATCAATTTTTTATTTATTCTTTAGTTTTCAGATTTCTTAAACTTTTTTAGCACTCACATAGAAGTTACATGTTCTCCCTGTGCCTGGTTGGGTTTCCTCAGGCTAAATCTTCCAGCTCCGGAGGTCCTGACCAAGACTAAGCATTTCTAAACACTTGCATGAAAAAAATGTTTTGGTTTACACATTTTTGAGTAATCCTGTATGACTCAATTCAAGTCATTGTGCATTTGAGGAACAGTTCTACTGAGCAAAAAAAAACAAATGGTAGTACAATGGTGGTACAAATTCATCTATAAAACATTTATTGGTAAATCCCCTCATTATCTTTGCTCACTCATCAATATTTCCAATAACACACATAACCTATGCTCCAGTAATATTATCACCATGATCACCCCACGAGTCCGTACATCCTTTGGTCAGTCATCATTTAATTTTCCTGCACCCAACGACTGGAACAATCGACAAAAAACACTAAAACTCAGTATTCTGACTCCAATAGCTTCATTCATCAGCTCAACAAAATCTATAGTACGTGGCCAATGTACCTGTTTTTAATCTCTGTTTTTAAACTCTGCTCATCCGTGTATATATGTAAATAGTGGAAAATAGGAACTGTCTGAATGTTTTTGTTTTGTCTTGTCTTTGCCGGTGTGGATGTTATTCTGTTGTAGGTTGAGATTTCTGCCTCTTGGCCAGGTCATCGTTGAAAATGAGAATTGGTTCTCAAACGACCTACCTGGTAAAATTAAGGTTACAGATATTTCGTCTCCTTCACTGACTCCATCGCTGGAAGGAATCTCTGAGAATAACCTTAGTTTGGCTTTGCTCCTCTCAGCAACCTCAAAAACTTTTTTTTGGTGGGGCGAAATGGTAATTGATTCTTGTCTGCCATTGCAACAAACTTTGTACAAACTGCGAAGAAGCGATAGCTCAAAAAAGCCACTAAGAGCCTCTGGATTGGTTTAGTAAACAGCACCTTGCATCTGAGTGCAAGGTAGCCTCGTATTCCATTGGCTATAATGTTATTCATGTTATTTTGAACTTTCGTTGACAATTTGAGACAAACAAAACAAAATCCTCCATACAACC
>JACN01044185.1:0-10139 GCA_000787155.1 Scartelaos histophorus | reverse complement strand
TTTATTTATTTATTTTTATTTATTTTAGTCTATTGTTAGATATAAAAGTTAATAAAGTATATATATATATATATAGTATAAAGTATATAAAAGTTACATATTGTGGCTTTAAACAGGAGTACAACTAAAAAAATATGCAATTCAAAACTGTAAATGTGAAGATAATAAGGACCAAAGCAGGATTTCAGACTGTAACTAAACACAACCTAAACAAGAATAAACTCTTTCTAAAATCACTGATCAGCAGAGGGAAATTACAGGTCAGTCTGCAAACATTCGATAATCCCAAAACTTCCCAAAAAAGCAGCCGGAGTGTGAAGGAGCCGGTGTGGCCAAGCGCATTGGCTCCGTGATAAGTGCTGCAGGACCCGCCGCGTGCACCTCATCCCATTTTCCAACTGTTGGCGGAAAAAGTTTACTGGAAAAGTGCTTCTCTTTCTCGCTGGGCTTATTTTTTCGTTCTAACCGTCCCCGAGGACAGAGGCTGCATTTTTTATGAAGTGTGACAAATATTTATTACTGCCGGGCTCAGTATGGTGATGCATGTTGGCGTGTTTAAAATAAAACCAATATGGTGAATTAAGCCGGATTGATTTGGAGTGATGGATGAGGTGGCGCTTTGAGGTTCTTCTGTTTCAACCTCCCGCAGGATAAAGCCTCTTCCCACTCGGTGCAGCACTATCGATCAAATCATTAGCCGGATCATTGTTTAAATCGTATTGATCGTTATAATTGGATTATATAGAGTATTCTAAGGATGGGATGATACACTTTCTACGAGATGTGTGACGAGATTTGGTCCACAAGAACAAAGCAAGATGTTTATATCACTGTTCATTGCAGTATTTAGTTCACAATTTTGGCTTTATCATTTTTTTTTGGAACTACATCTTATCAAGAGACGTTACTCAACAAAGTGAACTCTTTTTATTCAAGGTACTTTCTACAGAACAAGACAAAGAACGCGACAAAAGTTGATTTTTATGATTTTCAAGAACCCTTTACCCTTTTTTATCCAAGGCAAATGCAAAAATATGAGGGAAAATCCAGACTAATATAAAGGGTTAGTATTTAGTTCACAATTTTGGCTTTTTATTAATCCATTATTCATTAAATGTTATAGTGTTGCTGTGTTTGTACCTCTGCTTTTTGGAACTACGTCTTATCAAGAGACGTTAACTCTTTTTTATTCAAGGTACTTTCTACGGGACAAGAAAAAGAACGCCACAAAAGTAGATTTTTATGATTTTTAAGAACCCTTTACCCTTTTTTATCCAAGGCAAATGCAAAAATTATGAAGGGAAAATCCAGACTAATATAAAATGTTACTCAAACATGTGTAAGATTTGGTCCACAAGAACAAAACTACATTTTTATATCACTATTTATTGTAGTATTTTGTTCACAATTTTGGCTTTATATATTTTTTTTGGAACTACATCTTATTAAGAGACGTTACTCAGCAAAGTGAACTCTTTTAATTCAATGTACTTTCTACAGGACAAGATAAAGAACGCCACAAAAGTAGATTTTTATGATTTTTAAGAACCCTTTACCCTTTTTTATCCAAGGCAAATATAAAAATACGAGGGAAACATGTGTGAATGAAACAAAACACAACTCCAGGTATGTTTCTGATGAGGTAACCACATTATAACACGTCCAAACGCTCACAAGAGTCAATCGTGCGCCATATAGCAGCTTTAAACAGCACTTTGTCACCGTAAACACATTTTCCCACCCTCCAATTTGCTCATAGAAAAATTATTTACAACGGACTGAATATCCACTTGTCTGTTCAATTAAACCTGGGCAATACGAGCGCTAAGTGCCAACGCAAAAACGACACGATTACGCTACTTGAATAGAGTGGAGCCGGGCGAGCGGGGCAGCTGGGGGTGGAGGGGGAGAGAGATAGTGCGGCACAGAGTGAGAACGTGGCTCAGAGGGAGGAGGGCCCCCGAAACACTCCAGCTAAAGCTTCTTGGTCGCGGAACAACTGCAATCACAGACTCTGCCAACAGCCACTGGATCTATATCCCACGGGCTGAAGGCTACTTGTCAACGGGGCCCAGAAAACAGAGTCTGCACACTGCACAACACAACACACTCGCCCATATACTCGTAATGACAGTTTGGGCGAGAGAATCTGCATATTTATGGAGGAAAGAGGAAGTGTGCAAAGGGGATTTCGTATTGGAGTCTTGTGTATATATGTGACGGCGAGATTTAAAAAGTTGGAAGGTCCCCCAGGCCGGACTAATTGGATTTATGAAGTATTATCCCAGAAAAAAACTGCATTCTGCGAGGGGGACACGATGCTTCTTTGATCAGATATCGACCTTGCTTGAACTTTTTGACACGACTGGATTTGGTGTGGAGTGGGGAGAGGTTTTTGGGTTGTTTTTTGTTGTTTGCATTGCTAAAATTTAAAATATAAAAAATAAAAAGCATGCAAAATGTGAATCCAGGCTTGCACATTTCATTTTGAATGATTTTATTTGCAGATACACCAATATATCGGGTTGGTGGACATTTATCAGGCTGATATTTGAACTTTTTAGACAAATATCGTCTTTAAATCGCCAACATCCTTTAGCTGACCAGGTGAATGAAGCAGAGATTTTTGTTAATATGCAAATGCTCAATGTGTGACTATACCAACTCTAATTCAGTGAAGTTCTTTATAACTTTGTTTCCATTGCAAATCAAATCATTTGGCTAAAAAAGCTCAAAATCTGCCCTATATATTGGCCCATTCTGCGAGGGGGACACGACGGTTCTTATGATCAGATATCGACCCGGTTTGAACTTTTTGACACGACTGGATTTGATGTGAGTGTGGAGAGGTTTTTGGGTTGTTTTTTGGTTTGTTTTTTGTTGTTTGCATTGCTAAAATTGAAAATATAATAAATAAAAAGCATGCACAATGTGAATCCAGGCTTGCACATTTCATTTTGAATGATTTTACTTGCAGATACACCAATATATCGGGTTGGTGGACATTTATCGGGCTGATATTTGAACTTTTTAGACAAATATCTTCTTTAAATCGCCAACATCCTTTAGCTGACCAGGTGAATGAAGCAGAGATTTTTGTTAATATGCCAATGCTCAATGTGTGACTATACCAAATCTAATTCAGTGAAGTCCTTTATAAGTTTGTTCCCATTTCAAATCAAATCATTTGGCTAAAAAAGCTCAAAATCTGCCCTATATATTGGCCCATTCTGCGAGGGGGACACGACAGTTCTTATGATCAGATATCGACCCGGTTTTAACTTTTTGACACGACTGGATTTGGTGTGGAGAGGTTTTTGGGTTGTTTTTTGGTTTGTTTTTTGTTGTTTGCATTGCTAAAATTGAAAATATAATAAATAAAAAGCATGCACAATGTGAATCCAGGCTTGCACATTTCATTTTGAATGATTTTACTTGCAGATACACCAATATATCGGGTTGGTGGACATTTATCGGGCTGATATTTGAACTTTTTAGACAAATATCTTCTTTAAATCGCCAACATCCTTTAGCTGACCAGGTGAATGAAGCAGAGATTTTTGTTAATATGCCAATGCTCAATGTGTGACTATACCAAATCTAATTCAGTGAAGTCCTTTATAAGTTTGTTCCCATTTCAAATCAAATCATTTGGCTAAAAAAGCTCAAAATCTGCCCTATATATTGGCCCATTCTGCGAGGGGGACACGACAGTTCTTATGATCAGATATCGACCCGGTTTTAACTTTTTGACACGACTGGATTTGGTGTGGAGAGGTTTTTGGGTTGTTTTTTGGTTTGTTTTTTGTTATTTGCATTGCTAAAATTCAAAATATAATAAATAAAAAGCATGCACAATGTGAATCCAGGCTTGCACATTTAATTTTGAATGATTTTACTTGCAGATACACCAATATATCGGGTTGGTGGAGATTTATCAGGCTCATATTTGAACTTTTTAGCGTTGACCAGGTGAATGAAGCAGAGATTTTTGTTAATATGCCAATGCTCAATGTGTGACTATACCAACTCTAAGTCAGTAAAGTCCTTTATAAGTTTGTTCCCATTTAAAATCAAATCATTTGGGTAAAAATGCTCAAAATCTGCCCTATATATTGGCCCGAAAATATGACTTGTATCGCAAAAACTCTTATCAATCACTAATTTTACCACAGAATTTGTTTAATCGGTCACTTTCTGTATTCAACTTTGAGATTCAGGTGTTTAAAACCAGTTTTTTTATTAACAATATAGCAATATTTTCTAAAACAAACAGGATCTTAGCTGAATAACTGGATTTTTAATTAATTTCACAACGTAACTTGATTAAATGTTGCAAATGTTGTTATTTCTTTTGTGCAGAACTTCATTAAAAGCTTTGCCGAAGTTGAAAACTCTGCTTATTAACTCGCGGAAGCACAGCAGGAGATATTTTTGTCGAATAGTAAAAGTGCACGGTGTAGCTCTTCAGGTTTGTCAAATGCTTTTCTCTTCTCTATATCAATTAGAGTCTATATTACAGGTCAGATCTGTGGAGAGGCAACCCTATTCCAGAAAAGTTGTGCCCTTTAACGTCGTTTTGGAGAGTAACTAATTCCCAAAATACAGTTCCCATCGTCTCCAATGTATTTTTCATGCACTAAATAAAAACAGGCTTGAAAAGTTTCGCTCTTGTTTGACAGCGGGTACAGCGTTTGAGTGGCACATGTTGAGTGATGTCTAAAATCTGACACCGGCGGATCAGTGGGAGTCGCTCTTGTCTCCAGGATCTGTTTGGTTATTCTCCGCTGACGAAACGGCTCCAGATTTAGAAAACTTCTTTACATTTCTGTCTCTCCTCCACTTGAAAAACACCTCAGATGCGGCGGTGTTGTTCGCAGTTTAAACCTTTCCGAAACGATGACAGCTTTGGATTTTTGACTTAAATGTACAATGTGTGACTTTTCTAGTGGAGGGTCTTTCTTTTTCTTCTGCAAAAAACTCCACTTTGTGATGTGGTAATACAGGAAGTGCTCCGCTGTGTTTTTAAACTCCATACGCCTTCACTAGAATCATCATTTTCAGCTCTGCAAATGCCTCTCTCACCTACACAAAAGCTAAAATGTATAAACTGAAGGAAACCCTGTTCTTTAATATACAAAAATGACATATTTATGAATGATCTTAACTGATACAATTGGTTATTTTCTTGCCTTTTCCCAATTTTGTGCAATTTATGGACAATGTATCGACTATTTTCTCTATAACCAATTATTATCAGTTATTTTAACCAACTGGAAACGGACTATAAAAGGCAAATCACGTAAATTATTAGTCAAAATGCATAAGGTGGTTATCAGCCGTCAAAATTAACACCAAAAGGTAAAATGTATTGACTGAAGAAAAGTCTGTCCTTTAGTATAAAAAATGACATATTTATTAATAATCTTACTGATACAATTGGTGATTTTCTTTCTTTTTCCCAATTTTGTGCAATTTATGGACAATGTAGCGACTATTTTCTCTATAACCAATTATTATCAGTTATTTTAACCAACTGGAAATGGTCTATAAAAGGTTAAGGTGGTTATCAGCCGTCAAAATTAACACCAAAAGGTAAAATATGGTTGTTAACTTGAAAAATAGCAGGGGAACAGTGCTATTTGTTACTACCAGATGTAGATATACTAATAATAAAGGGTTTCTTGAACATTTTAACATGTTTTAAAGCTCACAAGAGTCAATTTTGTGCAATATAAGACCTTTAATCCTGCAGTGTGACTTTCTACCTCCATTCATATCACCGTGACCCTGTCCACTGCTTTGCACACCGCACGCAACAGCTGTTTCTTATCACTTTGACCCATTCAGCCTGATGTTCCTGTAAACAAGCCCCGTTCTCTTCCTCTCTCCTCTCCAAACATGGGGCGGTCCATCCCGGCTCTGCCTCCTGCTGTTCCCCTCCAGCACACACACACACACACACACACACACACACACACACGCACTCATCCCAAAACACACAAGCCGTCCCATCTGTGAATGGTCTGAAATCAGCGCGTCTGACCTGCCCTGAACCCCCCACACTCCACACTCCAGCGGTTCCAAATGTACGGTGAGCGCACAGCAGGGGGCGGGGCCTTTCCGTGGACTTTGGCGGGGCTGATTTCTTTTGTGTTGCGCGTCAGGAGAGGCGGCGATATCGGGAAAATTGAATATCACCGCCAGTCAAATGCTTTTCTCCATGGAAATGTTATTAGTTTGTCTAAAATGTTTCACGGTAAACCTTTCTGAGACCGAGCCAAGTGACGTTACAGCTCAGATCTGTGGGGATGCAAGTCAAAATGCTTGTTTTTTTAGGTATTTTTTAGCTTTAAATCCATCGGTAATTGAATAAATGTAAGATAAAGCTGTTTAATGTCATACTGTGGAACATCTATTCACCAGAAAAGTTACACAATGCACCTTTAAGTTACTTGCAGGGTCCTCAAAAGCATTGGGAATCACATATTAATCGATAAGAAAACTAATATCGAAACTGGATATCCAATTGAGCAAATGTAATACTATAGATACAAGCAAAAACTTTACATTTTCGCACTTATTTGAATTAAGAAAATACTGTAGACCAGGAGGATCTGTTTTCTTTGTTACTATTTAGATACTAAGGGACGTTCCAGACACAGCAATGACATTTATTCACCAGAAAAGTTACACAATGCACCTTTAAGTTACTTGCAGGTTTGTGAAAAGCATTGGGAATAAATAAGAAAACTAATATTGAAAATTTAGCACATGTAATACTATAGATACAAGCAAAAACTTTACATTTTCGCACTTTTTATTTGAATTAAGAAAATACTGTAGACCAGGAGGATCTGTTTTCTTTCTATTTACATACTAAGGAACATTAAAGACACAGCAATGACATCTATTCACCATAAAAGTTACACAATGCACCTTTAAGTTACTTGCAGGGTTGTCAAAAGCATTGGGAATCAGATATTAATCGATAAAAAACAAATATTGAAAATTGAGCACATGTAATACTATAGATACTAGCAAGAAACTTTACATTTTCCCACTTGAATTTGAATTAAGAAAATACTGTAGACCAGGAGGATCTGTTTTCTTTCTATTTACGATATTGAATTTCTTATATAGGCAAATACACAGCGTCGTACTCCGCACACGTACTCAGAATTTGTCAGAGCACTCCGCAGGAAGCGAGACTGAGCTCACAAAACAAAAACAAAAAAAAAACAAAAAACAAAAGCCAATCTGTTTCTGAATGAACGAGAGAGCAAGATAGAGCATGAATTAAATTGTTGCTCGCTGGGATGAAAAGGCTCTTCTTCTTCTTCTTCTTGTCGAAAAACACATTAGCTGTTAAAAAGCTGTGAGAAATTCCTGGCCCTGTCACGAGAACAAATTTTGAAGTAAATATAAACCATAAATGATAAAATTGAAACCAAATCATAAAGCTCAAATATTCTTAAAGGTGCATTCTGTAACTTTTCTGACAGACGGTTCTTCAAATTTTAATTAAAATCTGTAATATTGCACATTAAGGCACTAATCTCCCTTATCTCTTTTGCATTTATTCTCAAAAATTGCTCAAAAATACCTTAAAAAGCACAAATTCTTAGCATGTGCAGGCTTGCTTTTCCATAGACCTGAACAATAATTTCATTAATTGTGATTATTTCAACACTGTGACATAATAAAGACAAAAATGCAAATAAAATTAACGTAAAAAAATATAAACTGCAATGTAAAAAAATATAAACAGCAATAAATAAATAGATAAAAAGCAGAATGTAACACTTATGTAGTTAATTTATTTCTATAATGCGTCATAAGGAGTTCATAATTCAACATTTTACAGTCAATTATTTTCCTATTCATTTATATTGGGGGGGACCTGTGAGATTTCTTGCCCAGGCCCCCAAAATTTCTGTTGACGGCCCTGCTCATCTCATATTTTATCTGAAAAAACAGAAAAATAACCAACATTTTCCCATTTTAAGAAAGAAAAAGCCCAAAACGATAAACACCGACTCTTAAAATCTGTCACGTATCGAAGTCAATACAGTAATGATCATGACGAGCCTAAAAACTCCCGCTTATAACTTCATCAAAAACACATTTCAGATCCATATTCTCCGGTTCGGCGGCGCTCGTGCTTCCTTGTTTTGATGCGCGGGGAGTTACATAAGCACAGATCATCCAGTTAAAGGGGGGGTTAATGGGGTTATGGTCAGGGGCGCTGCGAGGATATTGAAAAAGGCTGTTTGGGGGCCCCCGTTTTACCACTTTTAGGAATTTAGACCTGGATTAGACCTAAAAAAACATGAACAAGCTACAAATAATTAGCATTTATTCAATTACAGATGGTTTTTAAGATCAGAAATACCTAAAAAACAGGTATTCTGACTGATTATAGGTAAAAACGGGAGGAGATAAGGGGGGGTTAATGGGGTTATGGTCAGGGGCGCTGCGAGGATATTGAAAAAGGCTGTTTGGGGGCCCCCGTTTTACCACTTTTAGGAATTTAGACCTGGATTAGACCTAAAAAAACATGAACAAGCTACAAATAATTAGCATTTATTCAATTACAGATGGTTTTTAAGATCAGAAATACCTAAAAAACAGGTATTCTGACTGATTATAGGTAAAAACGGGAGGAGATAAGGGGGGGTTAATGGGGTTATGGTCAGGGGCGCTGCGAGGATATTGAAAAAGGCTGTTTGGGGGCCCCCGTTTTACCACTTTTAAGAATTTAGACCTGGATTAGGCTTAATAAAACATAAACAAGCTACAAATAACTAGCATTTATTCATTCATTTATTCATTGGGGGGCTTCGTCACGTGCTTGTTTTTGAGGATATATCATTGCCCTGACTAGAATGTTCCACAGTATCACATTAAACAGCACAGATGGTTTTAAAGCTCGAAAATACCTAAAAAAAACACACATTCTGTTTGGGGGCCCCTGTTTTACCACTTTATGAGAATTTAGACCTGGATTAGGCTTAATAAAACATGAACAAGCTACAAATAATTAGCATTTATTCATTCATTTATTCATTCATGCTTGTTTCTAAGGATATATCATTAGACTAGACTAGAATGTTCCACAGTATGACCTTAAACAGCTCTAACTTGCATTTATTTCTATTACAGTTGATGTTAAATCTCAAAAATACCAAGGAAAAAAGGCATTCTGAGTGTGAGTAGGGTTCCCTCTCCACAGATATGACCTGTAACATGGTCTGGTTTGGTCTCCATGACGATTGAAAGGTTTAATACTGCTTAATACTGAGAAACTTATAACATCTCCACGGGGAAAATCACAAAATGCACGTTCAAGTAGTTGCTTGAATCATTCTTATTATTTGAATTATTACGAATGACGTTGGTTCATGTTTTACGAAGGCTATTAAAAGTGGAGCATAAAAAGAAACAGATAAATAATAAAATAGTGGTGAACAAATCTCTGCTGTTCAGACGAGGGAAAACATGTGAGTGTGGCCCCCCTTTTGTCGATATGGGCCCATGTGAGCGTTTCCTGTGGCTAAAAATGGCTCTTGTTCTCGTGATGCATTCAGGGACCGACGCTGCCAACACTGTACAATTCTATAGTGTGCTCCAAGTAAATGTTGACTATGCAAATCATGTGAATAATGTTCCACACTGTTTAATTAACAGGTTGTCACAGCTGTACTTTTCCTGTTCTAGAACTTTCTCATTTTCGGCGATTTATGTGGCGTGAAAAGAAAAATGATTTTACACTTTTTTTTTACATCGGCGGCTCACATTAGCATAATTTTGCAAAGTAAACACGGTTATACGAATCCGAAGCGCCGTCTCTGTTTCTATATGAAACACTGGAGACCTTAATGCAGATTACAGCTTTTCATTTGTAACGTAAAGTGCATTTATGTAAAACGCTATTCACTTTAGAGCTATAATATTAGTCGCAATCCATTCAAAGTTGTAATCTGCTCAATTAGCACAGCGCTAAGTTGCCATTTTTTTTTTCCAAACTTTTTTTATTTATATTATGCAGACATTGTGCAAAATAGCAGTCATTTCACAAATAACAATAATAATAAACATATTTTGCACTCTTGTCTTTTTCATTACAATAAAAATAA
>KN502470.1:46601-57377 GCA_000787155.1 Scartelaos histophorus | reverse complement strand
CAAAACTACTACTACTGCTTCTACTACTACTACTACTACTACTCCTGCTGCTGCTACTACTGCTGCTGCTGCTGCTGCTAGTACTGCTACTACTAGTAACAGTACTAGTAATGCTGCTGCTACTACCACTGCTGCTGCTACTAGTACTACTATTACTACTTCTCCTTTGACTACTACTATTACTACTTCTACTACAACCACCATTACTACTGCTACTACTGCTGCTATCTCTACCATTACTATTACTAATACTTCAATTACTACTTTTGCAACTATTACTACTTTTACTACAATCATTACTACTACTATTGCCATTACTACTACTACTTCAACTACTACTATTACTACTATAGTTTCTATTCCTCCTTCTACTACAACCACTACTACTACTATTACTCTAAAAATTCTTCAAGAAAAGCAAGAAAGATACAAAATTGTCCATTATCTGTATGTATATTTGAGTGAAGTACCAAATGAAGTACATCAGTCTTCATGATTCTGGGCGGTTCAAAGTCATGTAAAGTCCAGTACTTTAAACATAATCCCACTGAAGAGGTCCTTTTCCTTTTGATTTATAAAGTACCACATCACAACTCCTCACACCCCCTTGGACTACTTACAAGTTTTCTGATGAAACTTTTCAAATAAAACAAGAGTACTCACCAAAAACATGAGCCAAAGCACTTAATCAACGTCCGTAAATGATTTCGCAGAGTTCAAACATAATCTGTGACCCCCATTACGCATTTCCCTTCTCAAAATGGACGCCGTTTAACATTCGCAATTAGGATCTTTGGCTCAAAAACATTACTGCATCTTAAACAGGAATAAAACGCTTTGATCCTTGGTTTTTCGTGACTACACCAATTAAAGCAATAAATGTTTGGAGTCTTGAAGGGGCAAGTTATGAAGGTTTTAAAGCATTTTATAACAGTGGTCCTTTGTTATTTAAGGGTCTATATTATGCTGTTTTCTCATTTATGTTATAATGTTTCCTCATCACAAATACACCTGGAGTTGTGTTTTGTTTCATTCACACATGTTTAACATAGAAATTTAGGCTGAGTTCTTCTCTCAAACGAAAAACACAATACAGAAAAAGCTCCACTATGTTTTTAAACTCCAAGGAAATTCAGAATTATTTAGATAATTTCAGCCGTGGAATTGCCAATTTGTACTGAACTAAAGATAAAATGTAGCTGTTAACTGTAAAATTACTGCTTAATGACATCATAAGGTGGAACAGAGCGTTTTGAGCTTTAGAGAAAGACAAACTAATAGTATAAGATTACTCAAACATGTGTGAATGAAAAAACACAACTCCAGGTATGTTTTTGAGGAGGTCACAGCATTATAACATGGCTTAAAGTTCACAAGAGTCAATTTTGTGTAATACAGGACCCTTAAAGAACACACACTATGTATTATTTCCACTGATGTTGGCCTTTAAACAAGCTCTTAATTACCTTTACTTTCATGTTTGCATTTCATGTTTTAAAGCTCAAAATAATATTAATGTTAATTAAAGAAATTTAGTTGAAATTAACAAATTTGATGGTAGGAATATTTAGAATGAATCTGCCAATGATTTATGGACTTAAAACTGAGCAAGGTCTCCATCTGTGATGCAACAATCCAGGGAAAATTCAAACAAATCAAGTCTAAATACGGCCTAAATATCCAGGGTTTGTGTGTTAAAACATGCGTGAATGAAACAAAAAACAACTCCAGGTATGTTTCTGATGACAAAATAACATTATAACACATGAAAATAGAGTAAGACAGACCCTTCGATGCAAAACCCACAGAAAAAACCCTTTGTCTCCTTCAGTATGCGGACATCTGATTTATTTATCCTGGCGTGTCTGTTTTGAAGATGGATATTTCCCAGCTTATATTCACCCCGGATCTAAACACATAAAATTGACCAATCACGCCATAACAGCGCCGTGTACAAAGGTCACGTCCACCTCATCATTGTAATCATGCGCCGCCATCGCATTTCCTGTGATTTACAACTGCCCCGCCCCCGAACGCCGCACCGCTATTGGACCGTAAACGTCGTCATGGAAACAGAGCGTGGGGAGATGTGCAGGGATTTGACGTTAATGCTAATATAACTGTCAAAGTGTAGTAGTGTTCTTGATTAGTTAGATTAGATGGCGTGTATGGCATTATAAGATGAATGTTTAAAGAATACACACAGCTTTTTTCCATGGATTTAATGTTATATGTAGATTCTTATTTTACATTTTGTCGATTTTGCATTTTGTCCATTGTGAAACCACTTCGCAATGCAATACTAAAAGTGTTCATTGACTTCCTGTTCAAAACTAGAGAACTGAAAGACAGCACCTCTTCATAGTGGCATTTTCTGTAGGAAGCGGAGTATTTTATGTTATTTTTATGTTGTATTCTTGAAATTATTATAGCAAAGTGGGTGGAGATAGGGGGTAGGCAAAAACTGATTTTTTCAAATAAATATTACACGATGTTGTAGCCTGTTTAAAAGCATATTTGTGTTTTGTTTCATTTACACATGTTTGAGTAATCCTTTATTATTTATTCACATTTCCAAAGCTCTAAATGCTCTGTTCCACCTTGTGATGTCATGTTGTAGTAGTTTTCAAATTAACAACTCCATTTTTACCTTTTGTTCAGCAGAGATGGACATTTCCAAGTGGCTGACATGATCCAAATGATTCTAGTGAAGGTGTATGGAGTTTAAAAACACAGTGGAGCATCCTGTATTAAAAAACACAGTGGAGCACTTCCTGTATTATCACAGAACCTCACAAGGTGGTAATGACTCAGCCTAAATATGCAAGGTTTGTGTAAATGAAACAAAACACAACTCCAGGTATGATTTAATGAGGAAACAACATTATAACATAGATCAGAAAATGGTGTAATATAGACCTTTTAAATGGTTTACGGTGTTATAATTCTACAAAAAATACAGTTTAATATAAAAAAAAATACTTGAAGAAAAATAACATTATGAAATTATATCTTTAAATCACCTCACAACCTCCAGAATATAGTCTTGACCCCCCATACACCCCAACCCCTATTTGGCAACCAGTGTCTTATTTTATCCCACAAATACTCAGACTACTACTATTCCCACCATCTCCATAGTAACAGAGCAGACCCCATCACGAGGGAGTTCGCTGTTTGTGCGTTTGATCGTCCATCGGGCTCTTCGCCGTAAAGAGTGGTGTTAGCATGAGCGCGCGGGGGGAGGCTAGCGCATTAGCACACAGGAAACTGGAGCCAGCCAATACTTAGCGGGTGATTGGCCGGGCAATAACACTACACCCTTTTGGCGGCTGCAGGTCCATTACTGGGAGGGGGGATGGGGGCATTACAGGAGCTGTGAGGCGTGATGCAGGCGCAGCAGAGCACCTCCGGGGGGAGCTCTGAGATGGGCCCATCAACTGGAGAAAGAGGGAGAGAGGGACTGTTGGATTGATATAAGCGGGTGGGGGGTTAAATCATAGATGCACAGATGTTGGTTAAAATGTTCATTTAATACTCAGAGGAAATACTACACTATACAAAATGAATAATTCTACTCCACTGGTACAGAACCTGGAGAATCATAATCATGTTAAATAACCCAAACGTAAACTGCTTATGTTAGACCAGGGGTGGGCAATGATTTTTTTTTTTTTCCCCATGGGGCCAAATGAGAAACAGAAAATACTGTGAAGGGCTGGGCCAAAATGCACTAAATATTTCATAATATTAACTGTATTTCTTTATAAAAAGCAGTAAATATCATTGTTTTGATGCGCCGATAAGACTGTAAGAGTGTATGTTATGACTAAATGATGAAAAAGTGAGGTTGCCTTATCAAATTCAAATTCAGCAGTGAATTTTTAGCTGAAAAGCCTACATTAATTTCTTTTTTTAACATGAGAGGACATTTTTTAGGGCTAAAGTGACAACAATTCAGTCCTGTTTTATGTATTATGTCATTTTGTATGTGAATTTAAAAAAAAAAAGCACCTTAGAAATGAAATCATGCAGCTTTAGTCCATGAATGAGGTCAAATGATAAAATATGTTTATTTTGTAATTCCAAATGAGCTTAAAGAGGCTGGTCAGAGTCAACCAAAGAGACAATGCCCAAGTCTGAGTTAGTCTAATCTGGCTGAACAGGAAAAGGCAGAATATTTGACTAATATTTGAATCTGATTGGTCGAAGCGTCCACAAATACACAAAGCTCTTCCTTCTGCACATTTTTCACAAAGTAAATAGTTTGTATTTCCACTAAAATAGGCTGAAATCTGTCGGCAACGCCATGTTTGTTTTGGTTTGTTTGGGTGCTTTGCCTTGGCGTCTGCACAAACTTCAATGCTGCGACGTGATTCCACCAGCAACTAGAGGAATTTGAACCTGCAGGGAGAGTCTCTCAAGATGGATTTTCATGAGTTTATAGACTCACAAATATCATATATCAATATTCACTTAGACAGTTAACTTAGTCAATATATCTCTGACATTATGTTGAGGTAAATCCACAACTATTACCAAGCTATGATAACATTAACAAGGGCCAAAACTTGTCTAAATTACACAATAGTTATGATTAGATTAGATAATAACGCCTCTATTTTCTTAAATCACTGTTTTGTTTTTGTTTTCTGCCATTTGTATGACGTAAACCATGATAAACAGGCATATTCCCACCAAAAAACATTAAATGAGCATTGTATGGAAGTGACTTGTAGCTCACAGCACCAGAAAATATAGCATTACCTAAACAGGCTAACTTTGCATTTAGCATTGGTTCCTTTAAGCTAATTATCAAAATGAAGTAACACTCCCTCTGGATTTCATTTCCAGCTCTAGGCACCTGTTTCAACACAAAATAGTAATTAGTCATTAGCTTTGCCCCAGAAGTGAAACATGCATTATTACGAGTGGACACCGCTAATCCGCTCGGGTTGCTGTTGCCGTTGCTATCGTTGCTTCTGTGTATTTCTGAGCTCTTCTAATTGGGCAAAAGTGCGTGATAAGGGAAATAATTAACAGCTGGTGTTCACACTGAGGCAGGCTGTGAGCGAAACTGATAATGCAGCAATTAGAGGCGTTAGAGAAGAGCCTAGACCTGAGGGACTGAAGGAACGCATGGGGGAAGAAGAGTCACTGAAAGCTGCACTGTGGAACTTTTGTTTGGGGTTCCGACACCTCCTTGTTTCTATGGATACGTCATTACTCTGCCCGGAATGTTCCACGGTATGACATTAAACACCTCTGCCTTACGTTTATTCAGTTAAAGGTGGTTTGATAGCTCAAAAATAGCTTGGAAAAATTGGCATTCTGGCTGTGTACGGGGTCACCTCTCCACAGATCTGACCTGTAGCTTGGTCTGGTGTGGTCTCCATGAAGATAGAAAGGTTAAAGCCATACTGAGAAACATCCCAGACAAAGCAATAACATCTGAGGAAAAACAACTGACGGAGCATAAACCAGAAAAGTTACACAGTGCACCTTCAAAAAGCCCAAATAATTGATTTAACATAAGATCTTAGCCAATTCTTGACAGCGGGAAATACTACAGACAATGATAATGTCGTGTAATGCAATAAATACAGCTAGTTTTCACCATATACGCATATAAATAAAGTGCAGTACCTTTACTTGTCCTCAGGTGGTGCTGTTTGAGGGAGGCTGGTGGAGACTATGGTTTAAATCAGGAGGAGTCGTGTTTATTGTTCTTTGTGATCTGACATCTGTGCAACAGTTAGAGTTTATGTCGGCCATGATTCCCCACAGCTGCTCCTTCTGCCTCTGAAATATCTCCAGTCTGTAGAGAAGTATTTAAGTCACAACACGACAAAACCCGACTGCTCGTCTCCATGGAGATGCTATTGATTTGCCTCAAATGTTCCCCATTAAACTTTACATTGCTTTGCTTGCTTTTACCGCTTAAAACCATGCCTTCTTCACAGATCTGACCTGTAAGTTGGGTCGGTGGTGTCACTTGCTTTTCTACATGGACATATGACTTTAATGCCATACTGTGGAACATTCTCAAAACTCAAGGTCTGGAGGTGGATCCCTGTCTGCTCTTAACAGGTTGCCCCAGCAGGTCTGAAGTGTGGGTCAAATGCAGAGAACAAATTCCTTAAAGAAGTATAGTAAAGCATTAACATCTCCATGGAGACGAGAAGGTGGCAGAGCTTCAACCTCTAAGTTACATAGTGTACCTTTTAATGACATTTTTAAAAGTCAACCAATTGTCTAAACTAAGACAAGATAAATTGCAAAGAATTCCATTTTTAAAAGTCAACCAATTGTCTAAACTAAGACATAATTTGCAAAGAATTCTGAGAAGCTTCGATCTTTGGTCCTTAGACCTGGTTTAGATATAGTTGCTTTAGTTTAGTCTGATTGACAACGTTGCTAAGTGCTTATTTCATGCTAAACCAGTAGTTTGTGGGTTAGGAGGCTTTACCTTCAACAGTCTTGGTCCGGATTGGCGCTTTGGTTGATATGGTCAATTCCAAATATACAACTCAGCTCAAAATTCACCCCTATAACTGCTAGCCTCATTTAGCTTCATAGTCCCCTTCTTTATACAGTCTGTTTCTAATGTAGTCCTGATTTTGTTCTGTTGTAGTCCTGGTTTAGTTCTGTTGTAGCCCTGGTTTAGTTCCGTTGTAGCCCTGCTTTAGTTCTGTTGTAGTCCTGGTTCAGTCCTAGTTTGGTTCTATTGTAATTCTGCTTAAGTTCTGATGTAGTCATGGTTTAGTTCTGATGTAGTGCTGGTTCTCTCCTGGTTTATCTCTGATGTAGTCCTGGTTCAGTCTTAGTTCAGTCTTGGGTTCAGTCCTGGTTCAGTCCTAGTTTCGTTCTGGTTGATTTCTACCATCACCAGCCCAATTACTTCCATTTTCTGCCTCCCCACTTCTATGATGAGAATTATGTAAAATAAATGGCCTCCTCTCCCGTCCTGGTCCAGTTCCTCCAGTTCATCCTCCTTTAGGGCCCGTGTCTCGTGGTGCGTTCACTGTCCCTGGGATCCTTTAGATTTCTGTATTTCTAGTGTCCCGTGGGTGCCCTGGCTGACTGCTGTCTCATTAGGACGTAGACAGGCCAGACTACAGGCTGCATGCTAATTATCCAAGTGTCACCGGCGCGAGTCGACCTTGTGCGCTTTAAGGAAACGAGGGAGGAAGGATGCAAGGAGAGAGGAAGCGAGGAGATGAGGAGGGAGCAGATAAAAGAGGGAGGAGGTGAGGAGTAGGAATGTCAAGACTGTTGATTATCTGGATTATTCTGGTCGTAAAAAATAAAGTAACTTTGGTGGTAAAATTTTCATGAGCCTGTGATCAATACAAGAACTCATGGTCCAAAAAGGTGAGAGGGACTAACTGAAAAACAGTCAGCTAATGTATGCTAGAGTGTTACTATGATCTTATTTGAGAGGGACTTGTTTAACAGCACAGATCAGTTCCAATATTTCCAGTAGTTCCAACTAGAGGTGTGCAAAAATATTAAAATATCAATATAGCGTATCTTTTAATGTGAAGATACAGTATTGATATTGTGGGCTGCTGTACCGATATATTGCCAAGAGTATTTAAATATTGTGTCACAGTTTTGTTGCTTGATAAGAGAAAGGAAACTTGTGACACGTTTAACATTTTCACAGTTTTGAGGATTAACATGGGCATGTTTCACATTAACTTTGCACAAGAAGTGGCTTCACGAATACTTTAAGTATCACCGCCACAATTTATTTTTTGTTGAACTGTATAGAATCGATTTGAAATATATCGTATTTAACTGAAACCTCACTGTATCAAGGTATGTATCGTATCGTGTTCTATGTATCAAGGTATATATCATGTCGGTATATGTATCGTGTCCTGACTTATGTATCAAGGTATGTATTGTATTGTGGCCTATGTATTGAGGTATGTATCGTAGCATGGCTTATGTTTCAAGGTATATATTGCATTGTGGCCTATGTATCGTATCATGGGCTGTGTATCAAGGTATGTGTTGTATCAAGATATGTGTCATGGGTTATTGAGGTATGTATCATATCGTGGCCTATGTATCGAGATATGTATCATATTGAGATATGTATCGTATCCTGACTTATGTATCAAGGTATGTATCGTATAGGCAACTTCTTGATGATACCCTAGTCCCAACTAAATTCTTTTGTGTTGAAACAAACCTCAGATTAAAGTCTAACTGAGGAACAGAGCTTCAGACAGAGCAGTGCCTCTAGTTAGTAAGGGAGGAGGAGACAAGGAGGTGAAGGGGAAGGAGGGAAAACATGGAGGGAGGCAAGAAAGGAGGAAGGAGCAGGTAAGGTGGCAGGAAGTGACAAGGCAAGACCATAGACTGTATATATATATATATATATATAAATGGATATTGCTAACCCGCTAACCACCATGTTCCAAATAGGAAGTGAGCACGGGGGCACTTCCGGTTTCACCAACTCTGGCTCCAGTTGAAAAACCGTCGCCCCTCTCTTTGTAATTTTGGTCTTTAATGTTTGTATTAACCCGCTCTATATGATCCTGGAGTTTTTATGCAGGGTTTTGCCTATAAATCAAGTCCTTTTCCTGATATGGAACTTGGCTCCACATTCACTCCTATAACTTCTTAGCGAGGAGGAGAAGGAGGAGGGTAAACGGGGGGAGTAGTGAAGGCAGGAGGCGAGGAAAGAAGGAGGGAGGAAAGAAAGAGGGAGGAAGCGAAGGAGGATGCAGAGAGGAGGTTTTGTGTAGCGTCCTGGGGTTATAAAAGGCCTGTCTGTACTGACCTTGGGCGAGGAAGTCAGCCAAGTCCAACCATTCAGTGTGGACGGGGAAATCAATGAACACAACAACTACTGATACTGCTGCTACTGCCAGGACTTTACAGCGCGCTATAGGCCATAAACCGCTACTAATACTACTACTACTACTTTTATAGTACTTTCTAACTTCACTTTGCTCCTTACCCGCAATATACTGCAGACTAGTAACTGAGCTATAACTCAATACTGAAACACGATATTGGAAAAAAGCGCAGTTATATATTCATAGTTTGCAGTAGATATCATCAATATTGCATGGGAGTGTGATGCTAACTTAAAGAACTATTTAGTCTGAAACTTTGTGACTCAACACAACTCCAGGTATATTTTTGATGAGGAAAGAGCATTATAACATAAAAATCTTGTAATATGAGCAATTTAACACACAAACCTTGCGTATTTTGGCCGGGTTTTTCTCTTAAATAGAAAACACACACGCAGTTCCACCTTGTGATGTCACGTAATGCAGGAAGTATGTTTTTAAGCTCTATACACCTTCACTTGAATCATTTGGATGATTTCAATCATGGAATTGCAGATCTCTACTGAACTAAAGGTAAAAGGTAGCTTGAAAATGACCACTTCGTGACATCACAAGGTGGAACAGAGCATTTTGAGCTTTGGAGATGTAGACAAACTAATAAAGGGTTGCGTAAACATGCGTGAATAAAACAAAACACAACTCTAAGTGTGTTTTTGAGGCAGTAACATTATAACATGGCTTAAAGCTCAGTTCATTTTGCGTAATACAGGGCCTTTAATGCAATACTGCAGAACGTTCTAGTCAAAATAACAGCATCTTAATGGATACTACTTGTACACAGTCACAGTTAAGCACAGCCTTTCTTATATCAAACCCTCTCTTGTTAACAACCCGCTGTGTACAAGCTTCACTGAGCACCTCTTATCGCACAACAGCCCGTAATGAGCCTGTGCCGTCGCCGTGACTGACACCGCCATGACATTATCTCTGTTTAAAAAGCCCCCGTCCGCTCCCCGTTTTCCCCGACAACTCATTACGGCCCCATGCATCAAACCGAAGTCATGTCCCAAACTCACTCATTTAGCTCGCTCGCCCCGGAGAAAATCCACTCACCTTTTCCTGACATTCATTTACAAGAAGCAAAGACGATATAGTCCTGAAGGAGTCTGAGAAAGTCCGTAAAGGAGCTGGTTTTGACGGCGTTAGCTGTGCTTTATTACACAAAACCGGCTTTGGCTCTCGTGAGCTTTAAGTCATGTTAGAATGTTGTTACAAAAACATGCTCAGAGTTGTGTTTTGTTTCGTTCACGCATGTTTGCATGTTTGAGTTTTCCTATATTATTAATCTGTCCAATGCTCAAAATGCTCCGTTCTACCTTGTGATGTCATGAAGCAGCAGTTTGGAAGTTAACAGCTACATGGCAAAAAAAAAACACTTAAATCAATCAGAAAATGACTTAAAAATAGTCAAATTATCTTGCTGCATGGACAGATAATTTTACTTGACGAGTTCTCTTAAAATAAACCACCTCTTGACTAAAATGAAGAAATTTCCGAACTAGTAAGTCAATATTAAATCTGAAAACAGGATGAATTAGCCTGATATAAGTTTTCAAAATCTTGGCCAGATAAGACATTTGCAGTGCACCTTCTAGTAAGTCAATATTAAATCTGAAAACAAGATGAATTAGCCTGATATAAGTTTTTAAAATCTTGGCCAGATAAGAGACATTTGCAGTGCACGTTTTTTACATTTAGTTCAGCAGAAATCAGCAAATCCAGGACTGAAATAATCCAAATAATTCTACTGAACCTGTATGTAGTTTATTACCACATGACATCATGAGGTGGAGCGGAGTGTTTTCTGTCTGAGAGAAGAACCCAGCCTAAAATTGCGGGATTTGTGAGCTAAACATGTGTAAATGAAACAAAACACAACCTCAAATATGTTTTTGAT
>KN502470.1:0-46524 GCA_000787155.1 Scartelaos histophorus | reverse complement strand
CATCGACTCTGGCTCTAGTTCACCTTACGTTGATGTAACTGCCTCTGAGTTTCGTCATTTTAGGTTTAAAATGTTCGTATTAACCCGCTCTATGTGATCCTGCTGTTTTTATTTTGCTTTTTTGCCCGTAAATAAACTCCTGTTCTTAACGTGAAAGTGACTCCTAATTTGCCCCAGTAACTGCAGCCTCGATAAGCTTCATTTGACTGGATCTCTTAGTCCACTTCTTTATGTATGCTCTATGATGCTAACATGCACTTCCTGATAATAGGACGTTAAACTGTTTTCTAATCAAATGCAGACTTATTTTGACCTTAAGAGCTTCTAGTATGGATCTCTACTCTGTGAGGTAAGATGTTTTGCTCAAATACATGGAAAAAAATCGAGTACAGACCGTTTAAATCTCCCTAAAAGTTCAGATATTTTTAGCAGCATTGAAAGATGAATGGCAAGCCCAAATGGCGGTAATTAGCAAATCACAAATGCTGCAATTATCAAGGTAATAAAAAGTCCTCTGCGATGAACTGAATATCCCTGCATCTGTATAAAAGCTGCTAACCCTGAAGTTCAGACCTCAAACATGTTCTGAATACCTGGGATTCTTACATTAGATTATCAGTTCAGATTTCAGTTTTCTCTCAAATGTTGAAAAGACAATCTAGAATTTATGAATTAATTCAAATCTATTCAGTTGTAATTAGAAAAGATTTTAATTTTCACCATTATATGTTCAGAAATGCGTGTGATTTTTGTGTTCGTTTAGCTCAGTATTCTCTTATAGTTTTCTTTTCTGGTGGAAGATCTGATGCCTGCTCGTCTCCATGGAGATGTTATAGCGTTGCCTGGAATGTTCCGCAGTATCTGTTTCTATTGAGACGAATAAATGACACTACCAGACCAAGTTAAAGGTTAGATCTGCATGTTTTTCATAGTATTTTTGAGCAATATGGTTGGATAGATGTATGTTTAATGCCATACTGCGGAACATTCCAGGCAAAACATTAACATCTCCATTAAAACACGTGGCAGAGAAAAGTTACATATTGCAGCTTTAAAGTGGCAATATGAAACTTTGCACACACTTTGGAATATTCCCAATGGAAATAAGTTATAATAAGTTAATAATAATAATAAGTTTTATGCCATATTTATAGCCAAAAGAACAAGAATTTCCATGGAAACAAGCAGTTAGAGCCCTTCCTCTTGGCCAGGTTTGTGGAGATGCAAGCCCAATCAAAGATAAGACAAATGTTTTTTTCTATGTTAATGAAAAAATATGCTTTTATATGCCAAAAAAAAGTTACATACTGGGGATTTTGAAGGAGCACTGTGTAACATCTAAGGGTCTGCTACCATGGAGATGTTATTTCTTTTCCTAGAAAAGGTTTGTGGAGATGCAAGCCCAGTCATAGTAAAGACAAATGTTTTTTTCTATGTTGATGAAAAAATATACTTTTATATGCCAAAAAAAGTACATACTGGGGATTTTGAAGGTACACTGTGTGACGTTTAAGGGTCTGCTACCATGGAAATGTTATTTCTTTGCCTAGAAAACCCCACAGTTGGGCATTAAACATATCTCCCGTGTATTCCAGGTGTGTATAGCTCAAAATACCTTAAATAAAGATGAATTCTAATCGTGTACAGGCTTGCTTCTCCATAGATCTGACCATTAACCTGTCCCTATTGTGATTACCAATATCTCCATGTAGGGATGTAAGGATATCCAAATCTCACAGTACGATATTTTCTCGATATGCCTCTCTTGGTGCGATATTTACTGTTTTGGAGGCTAACAAAACTGACATCGATACTTTTTCTTTCTTAAAATGCCTTATTTAACCCAAAGAAAAAAGATTTAAAAGTGCTTAGAACATTTATTTCTTTGTACCCAAAGAAAAAAGATTTAAAAGTGCTTCGAACATTTTTTTCTTCGTGTAGTCTGCGCTGAAATGGAGCAAAGGATCATGGTCTGTGTAGTTTTCTGTTGTTTTAGCTATTGCTGTGTGTAAGTGAAGAGTCTTGTAATTCAATATATTGTGACGGTCCATGATAATGTGAGACCTTTGACGAGACGTTATAACAATATTTCGGTTGTTGTGATGTCCCTATCTCCATGGAGACATGCAGAAAAGTTACGCTGCAAAATTTTAATTGCGTATTCCTGGCAAACTCTATCTGTCAAACACATTTCAATCTCTTATTTTCCACCTAAAACAGTCCAGTTCTAATTTCTTGCCTCAACTTTTCACAACAGCAGGCTGAACTTTGAGTGGCGCCATGGCTGTAATTTCATCCTGATCCTCTCCAAAGCAATAACAGCACCTTTGGCACCTGCCACTTTCACCTGCCAGACTCACAGACAGGCTCCAAACCACAAGTCCTCCAGATTACACTCCAATCAATGACAACGCACGGCAACAAGCAGCCAGGGACATTTTCATTTGGGGAAAGGAAAGAAAGAATGGGGCGAAAAACACACTGCTTCTACTTTTACAACTACCGAGTCTGGTACTGCTAATACTTCAATTACAACTACCGCAAAAATCAATCAAAGTCCAACAAGTACTGCTAAGTATTTACTGCTACTACTTCTAATTGCTACTTCACTTGCTGCTACTGCTACTACTACTTCTATTGCAACCACTTATATCGTACAATTACTTTAAATAGTGCTTTAACAACTACTGAGTCTGATGCTACTAATACTTCAAATACAACTACTACAAAAACCAATCACAAAAACCAAGTCTAACCGCTACAGCTAAGTATTTACTTTTAAGACTACTGCTTCTACTTCTAATTGCTGCTTACTTACATGCTGCTACTGCTAGTACTACTACTATTACTACTACTACTACTACTACTACTACTTCTACTACTACTACTACTACTACTACTACCAACCACTTACTATCGTACAATTACTTTAAATAGTGCTTTTACAACTACTAAGTCTGATACTATGAATACTTCAATTACTACTACTACAAAATCAATCAAAGTCCAACAAGTTCTGCCAAGTATTTACTTTTAGGACTACTGTTACTACTTCTAACTGCTACATACTTGCTACTTACTACTCTTACTACTACTACCAACCACCACAAATAATCAGTGTAAAGAGTCAATTACGTCAGTTACGTCAGTTACTACTACTACTACTACTACTACTACTACTACTACTATTACTACTACTATTACTACTTCTACTACTACTACTACTACTACTACTGCTACTACTACTGCTACTACTATTACTACTACTATTACTACTTCTACTACTACTACTACTACTACTACTGCTACTACTGCTACTACTACTGCTGTTGCTATTACTATTACTACTGCTTCTACTACTGGTTAGTACATAGACCATCGGGAATACCATGTGAAACAAGCGTGTTTGTGTTGGTGGTGGTCTGAGGTTCTGATGGTGCAGATTTGTAGCCTCACTTCTTTCAGTCTGTCCCAGGGCAGCTGTGGCTATACCTTATACCTACCAAGATTTTCTATAAATCCAGTGCATCTACTTGTGAACAATGTGACCCTATCCTATCTGTTTAAAGGTCTTATATTACACAAAATTGAGAACGTTAAAAAGCTGCTAAACGACTCTGCTTGAGTTAACTCTGCCCACAGTCAAAAATTGAAAATCCAACAAAGTGAGTGGTACTCGGTGGGTTGGGGAGCGTGGGAGGGGTGATGGTGTGGGGCGGGGCTTGACCTATGAGTGACAGCTGGGTGACAGCGGCGGTCAGTGAGAGCGAGCAATAGCAAACCACCAATGGAGAGTGACAGCGACGGGAGTTTAGTCACGGAGCGCAGGTACTTAAATAATAAAATTTTAAGATAGTGGGGCTAATGTACCGCCCATAGACTTTTAGCTGACCACGAGTGTCTGTGCTCGTCACATAATAACCTGCATCTGACTCATTGGTGCCGTTTTTCACCGGAAATTCAAATGTTCTGGCCTTACTTGATCCTAAAGAGGTCAGTCCAGACACAGCTTTTTTAACAAATATGTGCTACAATTCCAAAATAAGGCTAGGGATTGGTATGCACTTCTATTATAGACCAATTTACACAGCTATTTAGAAAAAGTGGTTTTGATGTTTAAGACATGCACAAAGCAAAAAGCCTTGGCCAAAATTTAAGCTTTAAACACTTAACTCTATCAGAAAATGGCTTATAAGTTGTCAAATTATCTGTCCATGCAGCAGGATAATGTTACTTAACAAGTTATCTTAAAATAAACTACCTACTACGTAATAGATGTTTGGCTTTCAACAAAAATGGAGAGAGTGACAAAGCGAAAAAAAAAGTTAAATAATACTAGCTAGTTAAGCTTGTGATTGTCATTTTACATGTTACATTTTGCTCACCTGTTGTACTTTCAGCTAAATCAATTCTTTATGGCCTGTCTGTGTTAAAATGAAGATCACATTAAAGTCTAACAAAGCCTCAGACAGAGCCAAGCCTACAGTTAGCATCACACCCCCAGGGAATATTGATGCTATATATATTATTTGGACAAACTGCTGTAAAGAAGTTAGCGAAAGTGGATAAATACATAAACAGTGTGGAATATTGAGATTTGAAAAGCATATTAATGGTCTCAAAAAGGTCAGACAAGTGAAATTTCTCATAATCTCCAAAGTTGCCGGTAAGAATCCGGCGTGTATCTTTATAATAATTGAAAGGCAGTGGGATTTAATTTGAGGCGTACAAATAAAGTTTATGGAGGAGAGATATGAGCAGAGTGAACATTAGCCCGGCTCTGAGTCCTCCTGATAAAGAGCCTCCGTCATTATTAAAACTCTCATATTAAAATATCAGTCTGGCCTTTTGCCGATGAGAGCTTTATTACCGAAGAGAAAATGAGCTCAAGTTTGGAGGAGAGAGGGATGGATGGAGAGAGAGAAGAGGGAGAGTGGGAGGGAGAGGAGGGAGGGATGAAGGAGTGGGGGAGCTGGTGAGGTACTGGCAGGTAATGGAGAGAGAAGAGGGAGTGCAGAGAGAAAGAGAGAGAGAGAGCAAGAGAAAAAGACAGTGACAAAAAGAGAGAGACAGAGAAAAAGAGAGAGACAAAGAGACAGAGGGGAAAGAGAGACAGAGAGAAAGAGTGAGAGACAGAGAGAGAAAGACAAAGAGAGAGAAAAAGAGAGAGAGAAAGAGAGTAGTAGTAGTAATCATCATCATAGTGGTAGTAGTCGTCATCATAGTAGTAGTAGTGGTAGTAATCATCACCGTTGAAGTAGTAGTAATCATCGTCATAGTAGTGGCAGTAGTAGTCATCATCAGAGTAGTAGTAGTAGTAGTATTGCTCATCATAGTAGTAGTAGTAGAAATCATCATCATCGTAGTAGTAGTGGTAGTAGTAGTAATAGTAGTAGTCACCATCATAGAAGTAGTAGTAGAAATAGTAGTAATAGTAGTAGCAGCAGTACTCGCAGTAGCAGCTGTAGCAGTAGTAGTAACAGTATTAGTCCTGGTAATTCTTTCAAAATTGTGCACTTGTTTTCGTAAATCTTCTGAAGTTGTGGCTCCTTGTGCATAAAGCACTTTGTCGAGAGGAGCTGAAGATGATCCATGAGCAGACGGAGCAGAATTATGGAGAGCTCCACAAACGCTGACTCCTCACTCCACCTGCAGCTCCAACCCAGCCCCACACACAAGCACAGACACTGCTGAGTCCACTCCAACCTGCTGCAATATCATCGCACTAATCATGGAGATTCCACACACCATAATCAAAACTGATTTAAAGGTGCACCATAGAAATGAGTAGGTTTCTATAGAGATGTCATCATAGTAGTGGTAGTCATCGTCATAGTAGTAGTGGTCATCGTCATCATCATCATAGTAGTAGTAGACGTCATCATTGTAGTAGTAGTAGAAGTAGTAGTAGTAGTAGTAGTAGTAGAAGACATCGTAATAGTAGTAGTAGTAGAAGACATCGTAATAGTAGTAGAAGACATCGTAGTAGTAGTAGTCGTCATCGTCATCAAAGTAGTAGTAATAGTTGTCATCATCGCAGTAGTAGTAATAGTTGTCATCATCGCAGTAGTATTGATAGTAGTCATCATTATAGGAACAGTAGTTGTAGTAATCATCATCATAGAAGTAGTAGTCGTCATTGTACTAGTAGTAGTCGTCATCGTAGTATGAGTAGTAGTGGTAATTGTCCTCATCTTCGTAGTAGTTGTCGTTGTAGTAGTAGTAGTAGTAGTAGTTGTCGTCAGTGTAGTAGGAGTAGTAGTGGTAGTTGTCCTCATCTTTGTAGTAGTAATAGTCGTCATCATTATAGCAGTAGTGGTAGTAGTCGTCGTCATTGTAGCAGTAGTGGTAGTAGTCGTAGTCATTGTAGCAGTAGTCATCGTCTTCGTCATCAAAGTAGTAGTAATAGTCGTCATCATTGTAGTAGTAGTTGTTGTTGTAGTAGTAGCAGTAGTTGTCATCATCGCAGTAGTATTGATGGTAGTCGTCATTATAGGAACAGTAGTTGTAGTAATCATCATCATAGAAGTAGTAGTCATAGTTGTTGTATTAGTAGCAGTGGTAGTAGTCGTCATTGTAGTAGGAGTAGTAGTGGTAGTTGTCCTCATCTTCGTAATAGTAATGGTCGTCATCATTTTAGCAGTAGTAGTAGTCGTCGTCATCATCAAAGTAGTAGTTGTCGTTGTAGTAGTAGTAGTAGTAGTTGTCATCATCATAGTAGGAGTAGTACTGGTAGTTGTCCTCATCTTTGTAGTAGTAATAGTCGTCATCATTATAACAGTAGTGGTAGTAGTCGTCATCATTATAACAGTAGTGGTAGTAGTCGTCGTCATTGTAGCAGTACTGGTAGTAGTCGTCGTCATTGTAGCAGTAGTGGCAGTCGTCGTAGCAGTAGTGGTAGTAGTCGTCGTCATTGTAGCAGTAGTGGTAATAGTCGTCGTCATTGTAGCGGTAGTGGTAGTAGTCGTCGTCATTGTTGCAGTAGTGGTAATAGTCGTCGTCATTGTAGCAGTAGTGGTAGTAGTCGTCGTCATTGTAGCAGTAGTGGCAGTCGTCGCCTTCATAATAGTATTAACCCGCTCTTTGTGATCCTGGAGTTTTTATTTCATTATTTTGACAATAGGCAAGCAATAGGAGTAGTTGTAGTAGCAGTATCACTAGTAGCAGTAATAGTAGCAATAATACAGGTATTAGCAGTAGTAATAATAGTAATAATACAGTAGTAGTAGCAGTAGTCATAGTAGCAGTTGTAGTAGCAGTAGCAGTAGGAGTAGTAGCAGTAGTAATAGTAGCAATAATACAAGTAGTAGTAGTAGTAGTAGCAGTAAAAGCAGCAGTAGTAGTAGAAGTATTAATAGTATGAGTAGCATAGTAGCAATAATATAGGTAGCAGTAATCGATTTCAAAGGGTTGAAAAGTGGAACCACTACTCCCAACACATAAGTGCAGCAGAATGTGAAGGTACTCCCATGACCTCTGACCTGTGCGGCTGTGTCCGGAGCGTCGGCTGTTGAACAGGATTATTCCGCTCGCACTAATCTGATGCGGCCCTGGCAGAACGCTTCCTCTGCACTTTCCCTGATTCCACACAAAACCGGCAAAATCAATCTCCCTTTGGCCCCGCACTGAAGGAGGAAATATCACAGAGGGCACCGAGGTCAGAGCGAGGAGAGGAACACGCACTTTACCCACAATGCAACAGTGCTGGTCCCGCGGGGGGCGCAGTGATATCTATAAGGGCTTAGTACAGGAAGATGTGAAGCCGGAGGGTAAGATAATACAGGAATAAGCTGTTGTTTGAAGAGAAAATCACTTGAATATCAGGGAAATCGTTTTTAAACTGGAAAAAAGTATGAATTTAAAGGTGCACTGTATAACTTTACTGGTGGAGTGCGTCACCTGCTTGTTGCTATGGAGACGTTGATGCTTTGGCTGGAATAGTGTTGTCACAATTCTGAAATTTCAATACTGATTAAAAAAAAAAAGTGTAATTTTCAACAGTAAATCGTAGTAGTCCATGTGGTATTATATCTACGTAATCCCTCAGTGGTCCAGGTAGGAGTGGTGTTGGTTAAGTAGTGATGATTTTATACCAGATGCCCTCCTCATCTCATCTCATCCAGCAGTCTACTAGGCTAAGGGACTTGAACTTAATCTGTTGTAATACTTGAAAATACTTAAAATACTTCACACTAGCCAGTCAAAATTAAAGCTCTTTCGGGCCACAGACTTTATTACCAAGACAGTCAACTTTTGAACAAAGAGTAAAAATTAAAATTTAAGAGGTTTTTTAGGACAAGTTGTAAATAATAGTTGTATTAACAGTAATAGGAAGTAGAAGCCTCATAGTCGTATGATTATGATAGTACTAGTATCATGATTAGTGGTAGAACTAATGGTACTAGTATCAGACCAGTCAGGGCAGTTTGAGGAGAGTAACAGCTCTCAGGACAAAAGTATTCAAATTGTCTAAAGGAAAAGTACTTATACTTACATAATACTAGGCTTTCTAATGTTTTCATTACAGTTTATATTACTATTTCCTTTACATGTTTATCTTTTGTTTTTCAAAATTTGTTTGGGCTGTGATAAAGGCTTTATTTGACACATTAATATAGGTAGCAGTATTTGTAGTAGCAGTAGCAGTAGTAAATAGTAGCAATAATATAGGCAGCAGTAGTAGTAGTAGTAGTCATTGTAATAGTAGTAATAATCATCTCTAGTCTATGTGCTTGTATAGTTGTTCTGATACAGCTCAAAATCATTCTAAAACTATTCAGGAAAGGTTCATTTCTGCCTGTGAATGTGGCTTTTTTAATATTGATACCTGCGAAAAATTAGTATTGACTTTCAGTACTAGTTTGCGGATTGATTAGTATCTGATCTTTGGCAACCCAAGCCAGAATTCCATTGAAACAAGACTAAAACATATTTACTCATATACTTTTTTGCATTTATATCCAGTCTAAGCATTCCAGATTTATCCATTTGTTAATAACATTTCAAATTAGCTTTTCAGACTCAAGAACAGATTTTCTCTAGGTTTGAATAATGATCCTTGTGCATGGCATTAACCTTGGAACATTCTTCACTGAATATCTTACCCACAATGCAGCGGTGCCAGTGTCTTACGGGTGCCTGTAATGATATCTGGACCTAAGCGCGAGCTGCTAACGCAAGTATGATGAAGTCTGCGGAGGTCACATTAGCGAAGATAGATTCAATAGTGTAAATGAGCTCGAGCGCTAAGTCAGGAGTCTGCGCTACGAGGAGGGATTAGAGTAAACGGACATGATCTTTAAGGTAATTATGATGAAGTCTCTTGTGCTCAGACAAAGAGAAAGAGAGATTACCTGGCATCCGTTTTGTTTTTGTAGCAAGATTGCAAAAAAGTGTAGATAGAATTTGTAAAAAATGCCAAACAAGCTGAAATACATACTAAAAGAAAAGGAGCACAACGTCAAAAACTGAGAGGGTGGTTGATAATAATACAGTTAAACGAGTGTGTAAGAAAATATTTTTTTATTTAAAACGAGGACAGTGCACAGAAAACATTCAACTCCGAGAGAAAAGATGCTCTGTGCCAGATTTAGAGATTTAGCCACGAGCTCCTTTCTGTCTGCAGTCCTTGAGCAGGTACGAAATGCATTAAGGAAACTATTTCCACAAGAATAATTCAGTATTAACAGTGTTTCCTTAAAATAACCACTATCCAATTCATCATTATCATTAAATCAATATTAATTCATTCTCATTTCCATTTGTTCTGCACTTGGCCCAGTCATGATAAACATGTGTCACAATTTCTTTGTGTTTGGTCATTTTTAAGCAGCTTTTCTGTATTTTACATAACAATGACAATTTATCGCTCTCGTTACTGTTGGCAGGGATCAAACTGGTCAAAAATAGGAACATTTTCTGAATAAAACTGGAACAAATCAGTGGTTTTGTATAAATCTGCTAGCACAGTGGACATAGGGCTCAAAACTGGGACTGTCCCGGGTAAATATGGACATCTGGTCACCTTAAAGTTTGCTGATGGTTGCTGTTCTGTTTGCTTGTTTCAGATCTGACCTGTAACCTGGCCTGGCATCACCTGTTTCTCTTCATAGAAAAAGGTAAGTTTAATGTCAGTTTTTATACTTCATTCATCCAAGGCAAAGTATTAACATCTCCATGGAAGCAAGCAGGTGGCAGACCCCAGAAAATTTAGCATAGGAAATTTGCCATCACGGTTAAGCTTACAACAACTACCATGCCAACAACGCACTTCCTAATTCTCTTAGTACACAGCGCATTATAATTCAAATCCAAATCCACTTGAATTATACACGTACAACCTAAAGCAGTTTCCAAAGCGCTGCACAGAGAACATAAAATGAAGACGGCAAAAAGGTAAATTGCTCAGATTTGTTCATACCCATCCTAACACAATAAAACCAGTAAAATCTAATTAAAGCGAACCCATAAAAATCATAAAATAGCAGTAAATAAGTAAAATAAATAAAAGACGCAGAGGACCACAGGACTCACGCGGTGTTAAAAGCCTGAAAGTAAAAGATGAGATTTAAAACTTAAACTTAATTGGATTCAGATAGTACACAACAGTCTCATTTGTACTCTTAAAGGTCCAATATTACACAAATTTGCCTCTTGTGAGCTTTAAGACGCGTTAAAATCTTGTTACCTCCTCAAAAACAGACCTGGAGTTGTGGGGACCTCGTGAGATTACAAGGTGGAACAGAGTGTTTTCAGTTTAAGAGAAGACCTCAGCCTAAATATGCAGGATTTGTGTGTTAAACTTGTGTGAATGAAACAAAACACAACTCCAGGGTTAGGGTTAGTGATGAGGAAACGACATTAGAACAAACAGTAGATCCGAAAATAGCGTAATATGGGCCCATTAAGAACATCTTATTAAACCATCTGTTACAATTTTGCTCGATTACACGGAAAAACGTGCAGACACTTAGATGTTAAATGGTCTTGAAACTTGAAATGTCATAAAACAAGTTAAATTATCTTCATATTTTAATCAAATATATCAAAACTACTCAAATTTGCATCATATTAGCTTTATCTTACATTTGTTGAATTACTAATGGTTTTATAGCTCAAAAATGAGAAAAAAACGCAGATCTGACCTGTTACTTGGTCTGGTTTGGTCTAAAGAAGATATAAAGATTTAATGCCGTAGTGTGAAACATTCCAGACAAAGCGATCCAGAAAAGCTACGCAATGCACGTTTAAGCGAATGTCTAAACAAAACTGGTGATTTAAAAGTGAAAAGTTTTTCTAATTAAAAACCCTGGCCTGATTCTAATCACAAACCCAAAGTCAATATTAAACACGAGAATATTCAGCCATTTTCTATTAATAATTCTCTTAAAACTAATTATCACTGTTTGAGTCGAGTTGAGATAAAACATTTGCTTTCCCTAATTTCGTAGCCGATGTGAAGTCAGATATTTGTCCAATCTTTTCATCTCATCTCAAAGCTCGCTCCGTCTTAAGAAGTCATTTTGTAATTGCTAGCATAACAAATAGCGTGAGTGCGCAGCGGCTAGCGTTTAAGTTCTGTAATGAGTTGTAACAGGATCTGCTTAACTTGTAATCGCAAATTAAAGTGTAGATAGAACGTCCCCAGAGGCAAATTTCAGCCTTATTTATTTTCTCATATTACTACAGCTCGGTGTGGGTGCGCGGAGCTGTTTGAGCCCCTGTATTTGATCTTTTTTTTTTTACAAATATGCTTTATAAACGGTGCACCGTAACCAAAAAGTTGCAAGGTGACTAGTCTTTTCTTTGGATATGTCATAAAATGTTTTACAGTATCACATTAAACTGCTTTACCTTATATTTATTCAATTACAGGTGCCTTTATAGCTCAAAAATACCTCAAAAAACAGAGATTTTAAGTGAATGGGGTCGCCTCTCCACAGATCTGACCTGTAACTTGGTCTGGTTTAGTTTCCACCTAAATAGAAAGGTTTAATGTCATACTGTGAAACATTAAAGACAAAGAAAAAAATAAACAAAACTAAAAGCGTTATCAAATTACCGCAAAAATCATGGAAAAATCTGGAGAATTTTCAGACTTTAAAACCACAGAGTAGCTCTTTAGACTATAACTTACAAGTTCAACTCTTGGTGTATGCATTTGCTGAGAAAATCACATTATAAGATGGTTAAAAGCTGAAAGAAAAAGTCAATTTAGTCTATAATAGCTCTTTAAAGTTGCGCTAATAATTCTCGCTTCCCAAACTTCTCTTATTTGCAATTAAAATCTCCAGTAAACAACAAACTCTACGACTCGAGGAGAAGAAAAACAACATCTTCAGCAGCGTCTTTGAGTAAGAATTGGATTAGAGACGGAAACAAATGAGCCAAAACCGGGACTTCTTCATCAAATTCAAGGGAGTCGTTTAATCATTAGCGGTGCGGGGAACACGGCCATATGGCGCCGTGGAATTTACATTATGAAGCTACGCAAGGATCTGAATCATCACTCACAGGTAGAAGAAACAGCTCTGTGCAGGGCGGCGGGGGGTGCGGAATGGAGTTTGGGGCGTTAGGTTTGTCAAAAGTATCGAAAATCAGATACAAAAGCAAACAGACACTAAAGCTGGTATTCAAAGTACATCATTTTCAAATATCGAACATTTATTTCATTACTCATAGCAAAAACTGAAGGGTTAACATTTCAGGGTTAAGTATTTGTTGATTTATTTGAACTATTTGAAAGTTAAATAGTGGTTCGAGTTGGTGTTATTTGCGTTGATATGTTGATGTTGATATGTTTGTATTTAATTCAACACCCCCTAGTGTTAATTCAACTTCTACTAGAGTTAATTTGGCACCTCCCACCCACCACTTCAAACTCCTGTGAGAGAAAACCAGTTTGAACCAGTTTTGTACATAATTTCATCTAAAATTAACTCAAATAAATTGTAAAAATAAAACACTTCTATAAGTTGTTTAGCTAAATCAAGATAACCCTAAAAAGTGTTATCTGTACTCTCAAAACATTAATATAACTCTTGAGGTCGGGTTAAACTATAACTTTGGTCCAGTGTTACTTACTTAACATTTCCAAAAATCTTAAATTAACTCTAGAACAGATTGGACTCGTATAAACCCTGAGAAAATGTTAAAATTGATTCTGTGAGTCAATTTTAACACTCCCCTTTTTGCTGTGCAGGTGGTTTTATTTTATTATACCATAAAAAACAGGCATTCTTATGATCCGAGGGCTTCTACCATTGTCTTGTGGTGACAACTGGCTGAACCAATAATTAAATTAACATTCACATTAACGTAACACCCAATAAGGGAAGGGAACCAACAACACCATCTGGGAGTTAATCCAGGATGAGCGAGTATAAAAGGCCCAGTAGGTTTGTTATTGATGAACAGAGGCATGGTTCACATACAGTACGGCAAAAGTGTACAGCTTATTTACACATTTTCTTGTTTGGGAGTGACATTTCAATAAGTTAGTCGGGAGAGTTCACTTCACAGTTCACTGAAAGACTCTTGGCCCCAAAGACGGTTTGTTTGCGAATCCAGTCCGAGTTCAAATCTCCGGAAAACAAGGAAAGGCAAGGAAAGGCAAGGCGGCGACAGTGCACTCAACTCCATGGCTTGTTTGGAGGTCCGATATTCGTTCGGTATTAGTCGCTGGACGGTGCGGCGAAGGACAGACGGCATCAACACCGCAGACCTTGAAGAATCTTGAACTTACTTACATACTGAGAAAAAGTCTAGACAAAACAATAACATCTCCATGGAGAAAAGCTGATGGACCAGAAAAGTTACACAGTTCACCTTTAAGAATTTTGGATTTAAGTAAGTAAAAGTCACATTCATGGGGCAGTGAATAGCTAACAGACGGTGGAGATGACCAAGCTTGTACCGTATAAAAACTTACCGTGAGAGAGTAAAAAGCGGTCAAAAAAGTCTGTTGGAATGATAATAAAAGCCCTTTAATAATGGAATAATTCAGTACCTGGGACAAGCCAAGCCTTTCGTGAATAACTTTAGAATGATCTTCAGCTTTTTTGATGGATTTCAGGACATCACCACATTATTTAAGCCAAACAGATTTAATACAGATGGGGGCAGCTAAATTTAATATTGTTCAAATGCAGATTTCTGTTGTAATACCGTGAGTTCTTAGGTAGAGACCTGGCCAAAACCACAAGGCCCCAAGACCAAGACAAGATTGAGACTTCAAGACCGAGACTTTTAAAGGTCGAGACCGAGACAAGACCAAGACCACGACCCACTGAGACCAAATCGTGACCATTATTGTCATTTTCTGCATTTGTTTTGACAGTTACTTTTATAAATCTATCTCCGTTATATTTGATTAATGTTAACTGTACTGCTCTGAAACACTCTTTTTTGCCCTTTTTTGGACCCTGATCCACTTCTAATCACTAATAATAAAATAGAAATGATCAGGTTCAGCATTTGTGGATTTACCTTTTGGATATTTCATGGCGAAGTACAATGTGGTCAATAAGGAAGTCTGTCTCCTGCCTCCATCTAAGAGTTTACTTTATCCCAGTCTAGAATCTGAAACCTAGAAACTGAACACCAGTGTTTCCCTCTCAGGGGTTTGGGGACTCCCAGGGCTGTGCCGACACTTGCCAGGGGCTGATGGAAATGTGGATCACTCTGTGCCAGTCTCTTCAAACTCCCACTTCAGTTCTATTAGAGTGTTTTATTGCTTTGCCAGATTTCAGATCTAGTATTTTTGGAATTTCTGATTTGTTTTGTTGTAGACTGGAGGAAGATTAGCTGTCAGCCAGGCAAGAAACTAAATATGTCACTTTTTGCCAAAAATAGATTAAAATACAAACATGTTTTTTCAGTAGGAGTGTGTTTGTGACAGTGAAAGACAGAAAAACATGTGTCCCTACTGTGAGCGAGCTCGCATCTCCACAAACCTGACTCATATTGGTCTGGAGGAGGCTCTATTTCTGCCTTTACCAGTGGAAATGTTGGTCTCTCCACGGAGAATGTTTCGTGTGGAAGTGTGGTTTTAACTTTTTATTTCTATGGACTTTCCAACCCCAGAAAGTTACATACTATCACTTTAAGAAATAATAGTTTAAAGGTTCCATACTACACTATTTTCTATTATAATGCTGCGTTCTGTTTAACATTGGTAGTCGATAAATCCAAATGTAAATGAGTTTCATCGCAACAATTTGGGAAAATATGGATGCCCGAGAAAGTTTAATGTCCATCCGACTCGGCCTGCACCAAACTAGCCCGAGTTTGTATTTCAGAACCCTGATTTGTTTGGCCGTTCCATTGCACTTTCTTGAGGTGGAAGTCATTCTTTTCCCCGGAGTTTCGAGCGAAAATCAATCCTCATCACAAACAGATCTGGAGCTGTGTTCTGTTTCATTCACACATGTCCTGCATATTTAGTTTTTCTTTCAAAGTGAAAACACCCCTTGTGATGTTATCCGGTAATACAGGAAGTGCTCCATTGTGTTTCAAACTCCATACACCTTCACTAGAATCATTTGGTTCATTTGGTTCATTTCAGTCCTGGAATTACCTGTCAATACTAAACCAAAACTAAAAGGTTCTCTTCATAACATCACAAGGCTTCATCACTTTGCTCTTTAGAGACGTAGAGATCTTAATAATCCAGGATTACTCAAACATATGAATGAAACAAAACACAACTCCAGTTCTGTTTTTGAGGAGAAAACGGCATTAGAACGTGGCTTAGAGCTCACAAGAATCCATTTTGTGTAATGTACGACCTTTAAACATACATAAACAAGTGTAATTGTTTTGCCTAATGACACAACAACAGAATAGAACCACCAGCCTTTGCTTTTTGGGTTTTTTTTTTTGGCCAATCTGCAGCACAATAAAGCTGGAGTTAATGCACATTTGAGCCCATAATAAAACATTATCACCTGTTATTCTGAAACAATATTTGAAAAGTAAATCCAACATGGCTGTATTTAATCGAGTGAGTCTGTCCACATCCTGCTCGAGCTCCTGGCCACACAAACTGTTGGCTGCCGAGCTGAGTCTAATCCTGTTAGCATCAGTGATTTTGCTGTTTTTTGGTTAGCTTACAACACGCTAGCTGCCAAATCCGTACTCAGGTCATTTCTCATCCAACAACCCACTGTTTCCGGGCAGCACCGGCGAGCCATTCAAACCAATCAAACCAACGTGGACGCCAACAGCAAAGAGAGACAGAAGCAGAGCCAAATCCAAGCCTCGGATAAGATGCACTGCAAAAATGAACACTTTATAACACATGGATTCTGAATTTTTTGTTTACTTTAGTATCCTTATTGACTTTTTGTCATTTGAAAGGTCCTATCTTATGCATACTTAACTTTTGGGAGCCTTTACCAGTGTTAGAATGCTGTTACCTCATCAAAAACATATGAGTAATCCTTTATTATTAGTCTGTCTACATCTCCAAAGCTCAAAATGCTCTGTTGCACCCTGCGATGTCATGAACTGTTTGTTTTCAAGTGAACAGCTCCTTTTACCTTTAGTTCACTATTATACACTGCAAAAAGCTTGTCCAAAATGTAAGATATAAACACTTAAATCTATCAGAAAATGACTTAAAAGTAGTGAAATTATCTCTCCATGTAGCAAGATCATTTTACTTGACAAGTTCTCTTAAAATAAACTCCCTCTAGACTAGAATTAGTGAGTAGATAATAAATCTGAAAACATGTTTTAAAATCTTGGCCAGATCAGACAAATTTGCAATGTATAGATTAGTAACAATTGGGTCAGTGACGTGACGTGTGTCCAGTTTCAATTTCTTCAGTTAAAAAGGTTCAAATTTCATAATAATTCCCCACATACCTGTAGTACCTCTGACCTCCATGGAACCAAATATTTTTTTTCACAAATCATGAGTTATTCCGCATGATTTTTGTACATAAAGTGTTTAAATGTTCATTAGTGCGACCGTCCGCCCTTAACTCTTCTTTTTTGGCATATTTTCTGAAGTGTGTAGTCTCACATTTTGAATAGATATTTCCCTCTTAATTTTTTTTTTTCAGATCTCATATTTTCATGTTTTCAAATCTCAGTCTCATGTTCATATGACTCACAACTTAAATTAACATCCCAACCATGTTTTAGAAAGTAAAACAATTTTAAAGTTATTCTCAGTCGCACCACATGATATTTTTTAAACTTGTAGTCAATTCATGTATATAAAAAAAACAAACCCCAAAAAAATAATAATATTAATATAATAGTCTAACATAGATTTATGCACCTGACATTGTAAATATTTGAAAAAGTTCAACAGAAACTGAATTTTAAAATTTGCCTGCTGAAAATCCTTATTTGTCATTGACCCAATTACATGTGTCAGGTTTGCAGCTCCACAAACCTGACTCATATTTGGCCTGGAGTAGGGCCTCTTCATGCTTAGTTTCCATGGAAATGTTGTTCCTTTGGTTAAAATATTCCACAGCATATCATAAAATACAGTATCTATCTCCATGGTGAGTGTTTCGAAGTTTTAATTAGCTGTTTACGTAAAGTCAAGCAGTGTCACCTCCAGATACTTACACAGTGTATTTTAGTAAAACGATCATCTCAGAATAAAGAAAACAGTCATTTCATAGGCATTTAACTCTTTGGGATCTTTTTGCACTGGGAAACATTTGTTACACTTGCAATTATCCAAATTATCCGTATTAAGATGGCGCAGACTGTGAGATAGATAACAAGATTATGAAAAGATTTGATTTCACATCTGCTTAATGAGCTTAAGAAAAGTTTTCCAATCATTCCTCATCTAACGAAGTGTCTGATTTAGACCAGGAGGCTGCTTTTACTCATCCTGCAAATGTATTTTCATATTACGAAACAGAAGCACCTGGTTTTCCTGTTACTATAATTCTGTCGAGACTTTAAACCAAAAGTGGAGTGAATGAATGCACCTTAAACTTTATTATTATTATGAAACTAACAACATTTAATAATTATAAGAGCAAGACCAAAACGTGAACAAATGAAAGGGCCGGTCTGTACATTTTTTTTCATTTATTCCAATTAATTAAAAAAAAAATCCTTCATACGTATACAGACATACAGTAAAAGCAGCTCTTAGGGTGAAGCCTGCATCTAGTTCTACAGAGTGTTTTAGTCTCTGAAACAGGAAGTACATCATTAGCATGCTAGTTGTTGAAAAGTGTTTGTAAACTCATCCTGGTGAACAATCAGGGTGCTCTGAATGCATAAAGTAAATGAAGAAGAACTTTGGACCACTGCAAACTGTTTTAATGAATCAGTTCTCATTTTGGGTTTGAAACAATAGAAATCAGGTACAGCACCTTTAAAATAACATTCTGGCGTCACCATGGCAGCCGAAAGCACATTACCATATCCAAAACTACAAACAACTCAACTCTACACATTTTCTCCTCAGATAACTTAATTCATCTTGACAGAGTGCCTGTCAACATACAAACATTTTAAACCCATTTTCAATACGAAGGAATAGGCAAAGAGAATATGACTGAAACCTGCTCAAACAAGTATCGAGTTTCTGTGGAACAGTCTGGACGAAACATTAAAAGGCTCAAAAACAATTTACACATTTAAAAATATATATGACCAGAATTATCAGGAAATAGAGACATTCATTAAATCATGTATCTTACCTTATGGAATTTACAGATTAGCTACAAAAAATCTACAAGTATGAATACTAATGTGTACATGCATCAGTGTGTGTGTGTTAATGTGTGCGTGCATGCGTGCGTGTGCCTGTGTGTCTGTGTGAAGGTGTCTGTGTGTGTTTTGGTTTGTGTGTCTGTATTGTGTATGTGTGTGTATACACTACAGTTACACTACAAATTCCATAAAACTAACCAAGATTTATTCTTCAAAATCTAGACAAAAATCTTATTTATCTTGTTTTAAATGTATTCATTCATTAATTATTATATTAATAATATTAAGCTTATTTCATTTTCTTACTTTTTACTTTTTATATCTATAAACTAGTTAGAATCCACATTAAACAAGCAAAACAAGTGTTAAGATGTGTTTAAAACATTTCTTAAAACAAGAGTATTTATAGGATTTATGCTTTTTTTGGATGAGATTATTGCTTAGAATAAGTGATTTTATCTTATTTTGAGATCTATGAAGGCCTAAGTATGTTTTCTTATTTTAAGATTTCTTGATAAGCACATTTGACTTACTGCACTGGCAGATCATTTCACTTGTTTCTAGAGCATTTTAACTTTAAATAAGTGGATTTTCTAGTTTTAAGGAGGGGTATTTTTGCAGTGTAAATAGGTATTCTTTCCTGCACTCATAAAAGTTGTTTTTTTTTGTTAGTTTTTTCTGTAAATAGTCCTGCCGTCTTGTATTTTATTCTATATGTTAAGAGGGTTTGGCAAAATAAGTGTTAAACTTCAACCTAAACTCCTTCAGTCTGTAAAATAACTTTCGCAATACATATAATTTTTGTGTTAAATCATTGTCATATGATTAATGATTATGTTAATTGGCCGAAGAAAATGCAGTAAATAAACTGGAAAAAAGAGTTTTAGCATCGATTCATGTCATATTTTTGATTCTCTCCCCGCCCTTCAGTGTTTGTTCATATTTCTGGAGGTGCGCTTGATTAGATAGATAGAAAGTAGCTTAGGACAAACCAGCAGCGTACCCATTAGTCTCTCCTCTCCCTGCTCCCTCTCCTGGCTCTGCTCCTCCTAATGCAGATTACAGGGATGTATGAGAGCCATTTTGTTCACTGTAGGGTGCAAACCATCTCACACAGACCCCTACTTCCTCCTGGGCACCACAATACATCTGTTCCCCCCGCGAAATCCTATCAGCCGGTTCCATCAAGAGACCAGACCCGAGCGAAGACGAAAGAGACATCAATTATACATGCAACGTGCGAAGACTCAAAAGCCCCAAAAGCCCCTCCGAGACTCTGTGTGGTTTGGTGATTAGACGTTGTGAATAGTTTGCAGTGGTAAATGGTCCATTGATGATACATGGAGAGATAGACGCGAATGGAGGGCGGGGAGAGGGAGAGGAATTATAGTTTTAGGATAATAGTGGTTTAATGCGGACAAAGAGAAGAGTTTAATACAGATATTTTTTTAAACAACCTTTTGACTTTGAACCGAGGGCTTATGGGATTACAGATTCATGTTATTAAACTAAAAAAAGACCGTTTCGTTCTTGTTAAGAAGCAAAAAGTTGTTGTAAAGGTGCACTATGTAACTTTTTAATTGGGGGTCACCTGCTTCTTTGCTTGTTAAACAGCTCTTCTTCACTTTATTTAAATTACAGGTGGTTTTAAAGCTCAAAAATACCAAGAAAAGCAGGCGTTCTGACTGAGCGAGATCGCCTCTCCGCAGATCTGACCTGTAATTTGCTCGGGATTGGTCTCTATTAGTACCATACCGTGAAATATCTCATAATAATTTAATCATTTTAGCCTTGGAATTTACAATCTCTACTAAATTAAAGGTAAAAATGTAGCTGTTAACTTGAAAACTACCACTACATGAGCTTTTTCCGCGTTGGAGATGTAGAAAGACTCAAACATGAATGAAACAAAACAACACAAGTATGTTTTTGGCTTAAAGCGATTTTTGACTTTGAACTGAAGGTTTATGGGATTACAGATTCAACTTATTAAAGTAAAAAGAACATTTCATTCTGCATAAGAAGCAAGAAGTTGACGAAGCAAAATCTGAGCTACACAATCATACAGTTTAATTAAAATCCTTCTGGGCTCAGACAGTTAATAGTTCAACAAAAGTTCCGCTGCCAAACTCCTTTCAACCCTTCCGTCATTGATACTTTGCGGTTGCTGTCATCAATATTCTCTGGGCTGTGATGCTAACTGTAGGCATGCTCTGTCTGAGGCTTTAATACAATCTGAGCAGAAAGAACAGACTTGATTCGTGCTGTTAAAAACTCTCACGCATAACATTTTCAGTTTTTGACAGATCTTAAATAGATCTTAAACTTTTTGCCTGACTGTATTTGCTAATGTCTGCGATGTGTCTCCATGGAAGCTGCTGAACATTACACCATAAACGTATATGTAAACACCCCCATAATGGTGTGACGTCTTTGCTTGGCTCTTCAGTTTGTTGGTTAGGGTTAGGATTTTTTGCAGTGGAAATGACATAGTCCACTTTTAGACCTGATGTAGATCTGGAATAGACCTGGAATAGTCCTGGTTTAGATCTGGTGGTACTCGGAAAGCTTGAGAACCGCGGTTATAGATTCTAACTAAACCGCAGACAAAAGCACAATGTCTTCTTTAAAGGAAAGAGCCCTCCTCCAGTGAAAGCAATGACAAGTTTGATTTTCTAATATCTTTGTTTACGTGATACAAACTCAAAACAGTTTTTAGTGTTAAATGGTCCGATTAGACAAACAGTCCCAACAATAAATGAAAAAAGGGAGGAAAACGTAGTCATCATTTCTCCCATTGTTGTGTTAAACTATGAGGCGAAAAAGATAAATCCAGAGCCGGAACCATCTCATATTAAATCTTCCAGACACTGTTAACAGTTTGTGTCCTAAAATGTGTTTACCAAAGTCAATAAATCCACCCTTTTAGCTGCGGGACCTTTTGTTGCTAAATGATAAACAGCCCTCCGCTAAAATGCTAAAGCTAACCGAGGCGTATTTCACATTTACAGCCCGGATCATTCTTTATGGTTTGTTTATTGTCAAAAGTAGCATCCATATTAGGTCCCCATTTTTCTCCATGTATGTGAGCAAAATGTGTGTTTGGCAAGTGTAGCTCTTGAGGTCAAAATAAGTCTGCTGTACGGTCTGCATCCAATTATACAGTGTTATTTGATGATCAGGAAGTGTGCTGTTAGCTTTAACAGTCTTGGCTCTCAAGTGAAAAGCTTGAGAGCCAATACCGCACATTCTAACTATAGTCTACAGCAGATAAAAGCACGATATGTCAACTTTAACAGCTCCCCGCTAACACGCTAAAGCTAACAGAGGCGTATTTCACATTTAGAGCCCGGATCATTCTTTATGGTTTGTTTATTGTCAAAAGTAGCATCCATATTAGGTCCCCATTTTTCTCCATGTATGTGAGCAAAATGTGTGTTTGGCAAGTGTAGCTCTTGAGGTCAAAATAAGTCTGCTGTACGGTCTGCATCCAATTATACAGTGTTATTTGATGATCAGGAAGTGTGCTGTTAGCTTTAACAGTCTTGGCTCTCAAGTGAAAAGCTTGAGAGCCAATACCGCACATTCTAACTATAGTCTACAGCAGATAAAAGCACGATATGTCAACTTTAACAGCTCCCCGCTAACACGCTAAAGCTAACAGAGGCGTATTTCACATTTAGAGCCCGGATCATTCTTTATGGTTTGTTTATTGTCAAAAGTAGCATCGATATAAGGCCAAAACAACAGTTAAAGGTCCCCATTTTTCCCCATTTAGTTGAGCAAAATGTGTGTTTGACAAGTGCAGATATATTGTAAAAGCAGCTCTTGAGGTCAAAGTACATCTGCTGTACTGTCTGCATCCAATTATACAGTGTTGTTCGATAATCAATATGTACGCGATAGCATGCTAGTTGCTTTTAGCTTTTACCGTCTTTACTTGCAAAGCTAAGCCAAGTGAAAAGCTTGAGAGCCACTACCGCAGATTCTAGCTATAGCCTACAACAGATAAAAGCATTATATGTCTACTTTAATAGCTCCCTGCTAACACGCTAAAGCTAACGGAGGCATATTTCACGTTTAGAGCCCGGATCATTCTTTATGGTTTGTTTATTGTCAAAAGTAGCATCGATATAAGGCCAAAACAACAGTTAAAGGTCCCCATTTTTCCTCATGTATTTGAGAAAAATGTCGTTGGGTTCAGTACAGATATATTGTAAAAGCAGCTCTTGGGGTCAAACTAAGTCTGCTGTACTGTCTGCATCCAATTGTACGGTGTTGTTTGATGATCAGGAAGTGCACTGTTAGCATGCTAGTTGGTGACATCCCCTCATTACGATAAGCCTCCATTTAGACGTGCAGTTTTTCCGACACTTTTTAGACATCACAGCATTTTGTGGGACGATATTAGTGAATAGTGATGGGGGCAGCTAAAATGAATATCGTTAAAGTGCACAAATGTGTTGGAATAAAACGAATTCTTAGGTTTTGTATACCAGGTTCAACATTTGTGAGTTTACCGTTTGGATATTTCACGGCAGAGTACAATGTGATCTATGAGGAAATCAAACTCTTGAACCTTATTTGGGAGTATGACATTCTCACATTCTAGGATATGAACACAACCAATTCCAACTTTCTTTTTATTTTTTATTTTTGTTGCGATAGTCTTGCTCTTGCTGAGAAAAGTCCTTACAAGGTTTCGTCAACTTCATGCAGATTATTCTCCTCAGTACTGGGTAGCAAAGTATGTAAACGGGTAATAAGATCAGTTTTAGAGGATCAGATCAGCTATTCTACACTTAACAAAATATTCAAAAACCTACGTCAGTTTCTGCGATTTACTGTGCACTGTTTACTAGCATACCCTATGGAACAAACGGCTATCGTATTATTCATGTCGGGAAAGCTGAATGTTTGAAAAATAGTAAAGCGCCGCTGCTCACGATGAAAAAAAAAGTCGAAGTAGTGGGGCGCTTGAGAAATAATTTACATTTTATGCCGCTACTCCAACAATTCGACGTCAATGTTTAAATAGTGACATGCTGGAATAGTAGCGTGGAACCCTTTGCTCGAGGGCTGCCGCTGCAGACAAAAGCACAATATGTCTTCAGATTTATCATATAAACAGCTCTTGAGTTCAGAATAAGCCAGCTGCATCGAATTATGTGGTGTTGTTGGATAATCAGGAAGTACGCTATTAGCATGCTAGTCATTTTTAGCTCTAATGGCACGAAAAAGCTCTGCACTGCCGATCAAAAGTTTGTATAGACTTCCTCATTTATTTTTCTTTTTGATTTCCGCGATTTCAGATGTTCACTGAAGGCTTTAAACTGAAAACTTGTTGTAGATTTTAGATTTTTAAAAAGATCCACACTTTGTTACGAACCCACTTTTGGCATTTCTCGACCCAGACAAAGCCCAGCTGTGAAGAGAAAACAGGAGACTTCATCAAAAAGATCACTGAGAGAAGCAAAGCAAAGGGTGGATATTTTGAGGAATTTGAATGTAAAATATAAAAAGTACTGAGTTTACTTATCTCACTTCTTCTAAAATGCAGAGGAAAAAAACTGAAAATGAGAAGGTGTGTTCAAACGTTTGCCCAGTAGCGTAGTTTTGTTCTTAACATTCTTAAACAGTAGTAAAAATCACAGACAGGAACCCAACTTTAATCTTGTAAATACGTAAACATGTTATTTTCCCTCATAGATCGTTAGGTTGTAAAAGCAGCAACTTGTGATTCACACTGACTGCATCTAAAAGTCAAATATTTTATTGATCGTAAACTCTGAATAAATAGTCGTGAGATTTTTTCCCCCATGTTTTTATGTTTGCATTAGATAAAAAATGGAGTTATGTATTAGTGAGTTCCATTTGTTGAGAAACTGTAGTCCAAAAATCACAGCTACGAAAATTATTCAATAAAATAAATCAAAAATGGTGAGGCCAAAATTGGGAACTGGATTGGACAGTTTATCTGTTATAAAAAATGTCAAATCTTATCTCGTTCTCGCAGATCCAACCTTGTGTCTCAACTTGTTTAGTGGAAATTGTATATCATCTGACCCCCTAATAGTCCATCCTGATGCACTGCTCTGTCTGAAACATGTAAAGCTGCACTAGAGCTGATTTTATTTCAGTATTGAATAGACATTTATTATTTTTTCGATTAGTTTACGAGTTAAAAAATGTACGTTGAGACTTTTTAAAGATGCACTTACCTGCTTCTCTCCATGGAGATGTTACCAGCAGGTGAAGTAACAGGGTTTAAGTTACATGTCAGATCTGTGGAGAGGCGAGCCCACTCACAGTAAGAATGCAAGTTTTTAGGTCAGTAAAAACCCATATTATTGAGTAAATGCAAGATGGACATGTTTAATGCCATACTGGGATGTTCTAGATGAAGCAACAACATCTCCATGGAGACGAGCAGGTGGAGCATGTTACACAGTGCACCTTTAAATACATTATGAACCAAATAAAAGTTGGAATACAGTGACTGAAGGCTTCTAGATGGAGAATATTTCCAAATAACCAAAATCTTTCTGTACTCAAAATTGACTCTTGTGAATTTTAAATCATGTCAGAATGTTGTTGCCTCCTCAAAAACATACCTGGAGTTGCGTTTTATTTCATTCACACATGTTTAAGTAATGTTTTATTATTAGTCTGTCTACATCTCCAAAGCTCAAAATGTTCTGTTCCACTTTTTATGTTTCTATAATGGTTAATCCACCAGTATATGCAAGATCTTTTTATCCAAACTAAATCTTTAATGCTAAAATAGAACTATTGTTGCTATCTGTGCATTTGAATGTACAAGTTGAATGTTTTCCAAAAATGACACCAGAGTTTCATCCAAAGCCAATCTCTGAGAACAGCTGAAACTATTTGGAGTCAATAAAAAAGAGACTTTGCAAAACTCCATAAAAACAATGTAGCAAGAATGGGCCAAAGGTGCTCACATCAAATATTCACATTTTTGGTTATTTGTCAAAAAGGACTATTTTGTTGTTTCTTAATGAATAATAACAAAATTGTTAATCTGAAACAAGTCTTTGATATAATATGTAGTTATATTTTTTTGTTTTCAGGACAGGCGCTCTATTAAATTTGTTGCTGTACTGTCTTTAGTTCAATAGAGAACAGCAATTCTAGCTCTGAAATCCAAATCCAAGTGATTCTAGAGAAGGTGTACGGAGCTTAAAAGCACAATGGAGCACTTCCTGTATTAGCACGTGACATCACAAGGTGGAGTGTTTTAAATTTCAGAGAAGAACCTCCAAAATATGCAAAGTGAATGGGTGTGAATTAAACAAAATACAACTCTGGCTCTGTTTGTGATGAGGAAACTAACCTGAACCGTAACAGTAACTACTAAACCTAACCCTAACCCTAGAAAACTATTATAACAGAGTAATATGGGCCCTTTAAAATTCCACTTCTGATGCAGTGAGTTTAAAAGTAGTACCTAAATAAATATATATTACACAGTGTTGTTCTCTTCTGACAGTAGCGATAGCCAATCTATTTTTTCCAAATCTTCCAAATAACAATGGCGATATTTTCCATTTTATCTCCCACCATTTCATTTCTTTATTTATTTAGTGTCATGACCAAGACAGATCCAGAAACAGTGAATCTTATCTCTTCTCCGTCCTCCTCTCTGGTGTTGACTAAACACATCATTCATCATACCGGGGTCTTTGCTGTGACTGTCTGAGCGATCTGTCTCTCAAACGCCTTCGCCGCCTGACACGCCCATCAATCACGTTTCCATGGAGATGTCATCGCTCATTGTGGGGCCAGCTTCCTGTTTTTCAAATCAGATTATGATGAATTCAAAGCTCAACTTTTGGGTGGAGCTGGCGAAGGGCTCAAACGGTAAACAGGAGGCAATATGTAAATGAGGAAGTTTAAAATGCGTCTCGGTGGAGGGAGAACAGGTGGGCCAAGCAACAGAGTGAAGCAAATAGTCACTTTTTATTTACAAAACTGCAAGTCTGCAAACTCTGTACACTGATTTATCATAATAGCTGCAGGTGCCAGGGTTTAGACAGTGACGGTTCAAATCAGAGAGAACAACTGGATTTTAGCTTTGGAACTGGCAACCCAAATGAGCGACTCTGATTGGATTGGTTCTATATTACACAAAATGGACTCTTGTGAGATTTAATTAATGTCATAATGTTGTTACACCCTCAAAAAGTGTTTTGTTTCATTTACATATGCTTGAGTGTTCCTTTATTATTAGTCTATCTACATCTCCAAACCTCAAAATGCTCTGTTCCACTTTGTGATGTCATATAGTGGGAGTTTTACCTTTACCTTTAGTTCAGCAGAGATTTACACCAAGAATATCAGCAGCACGTAACGTCGGCAGAGCTGCATACTTCTACTTTTAAAAGCTTCAATTAAAAACTAAACTTTTTACTTTGCTCATATATTCATTGTTGATTGGATGAATTATGTTTTAAATCAAATTCAAAAGTTCACAACAAGAGAGACGACGATGCTTTGCAGCAATAACAAGCTATAGCTACAGTGCTTGCATTAATTAAGCTGATCACCATTTCACTTTGGTTGCAGAGTTTAAAAACACAGTGGAGCACTTCCTGTATTACCACATGACCTCACAAAGTGGAACAGTTATAAAGTTTTCTGCTTGAGAGTAGAACCCCACTTAAATGTTACTCCTCTCTAGTTTAAACAAGGCTCAGAATCGACTTTAAATTATGATCTTTCACATTTAAATAAAGTAATATAAAGAATAAATAAAGTACACATTTGTTAGACACTTACACATTAATACGAAGTCACGCATGTACGCATTCACATGTACACGGACAGAAAAGTAATTACACAATAACCATAGAAAATGTACCTCACTGCCTACATTCACTCAAAGGGAATAAAGTCGACATTTTTGAATATCCTCTTGAAAAACTTAAACTTGAAACAAATGTCTTGAAACGGTAGCGCACCCATAAAAATTCCCCTCAGAAACAACACTGGAAATGCAAGTGGAACAAATAAACAGTTCCATTTATCCTGTATTATAAGCAAAATAAATTTAAATAACATGAATTTACTGGAAAAATATGACTTATTTATTACTATTTATTGCCTTTTAACACCAGATCTTTTCGTGATGAGGAAATAACATTATAATATTCACTAGAAAATAGTGTAAAATGGGTCTGGGCTCTATATTTCTTCATCAAAATGTATCTGACTTTTTAAATAGAACTTTTTAAACTAGTAACTACAGAATCTGCTACCTGCTTGTCTCCATGGAGATGTTATTGCTTTCCCTGGAATGTCCCACAGTATGGTATTATTAAAGACTGTCATCGGGCCAAGTTACGGGTCAGATCTGGAGAGAAGCGAGCCCCGGTAAAACACCCAAATGACAACATGCTAGATTGATGTCTGTTCATTTATTGTCGTACTGCGGAACATTCCGGGCGACGCAATAACATCTCCACGGCGACGAGCGGGAGGCGGATCTTCCCCCCCGGCCTCGCTGAGAGATTAATCAAACGTGAAGGGCAGTTTTTCTTATTGACGCGGAAGTTTTAATTTAAACTTTGGAAGGAAAAAGCGATACTATAGAAAAATGTGTGTGACGTTGTGCGACGACAGTGACTCCGGCTCCATTGTGCGAACCGAACAATCTTTTAATCACACACACATCACACACACTCATTAAAGAACTAAAGAGGCGCTCTGTGGAGTCATGCGCTTTTTACACGCTCACATTCAATTAATATTTTCCTCCCTCTCTTCCCCTTCCTCTCTCTTTCTCTATCTTTGCTCTTTCGCTTCTTCTCTCCCTCTCTTCCCCTTCCTCTCTCTTTCTCTATCTTTGCTCTTTCGCTTCTTCTCTCCCTCTCTTCCCCTTCCTCTCTCTTTCAAACTTTCTTCCTCTTCTCCTCTTTCTCTCTCTCCCTTTCTCTCTTTATTTGTTTTTCTTTCTCTCTCCTCCTCTCCCCATCTTATCTCTCTCTTTTCCTCTCTCTCTCTTTCCATCTTCCTCTCTCTCTTCCTCCTCTCCTCTCTTGCCTCCTATTTCGTTCTCTCTCCCCTCTTCTCTCTCTGTATCTTTGCCTTTTATTCTCTCCATCTCCACCTCTTCCCCCTCCCCATCCTCTCTCTCTCGCTTTTCTCTTTACCTCTGCTTCTCTGCTCCATCCTCCTCTCTCTTTCTTTCCTTCTTTTTCTCTCTCTTCCTCCTCTTATCTCTCTCTCTCTCTTCCTCCTCTCCTCTCTTGCCTCCTATTTCGTTCTCTCTCCCCTCTTCTCTCTCTGTATCTTTGCCTTTTATTCTCTCCCTCTCCACCTCTTCCTTCCTCTCCATATCTTGTCTCTCTCTTTGTCTCTTTCTCTCCCTTTTTTCCTTCTTTCTTTCTCTTCCTGCCTCTCTCGCCCCCTCTCTTTCTACCTGTTTCTCTCCCCCTCCCCATCCTCTCTCTTTACCTCTGCTTGTCCTTCTCTCGCTACTACTTCTCTCCTCTTATTATCTTATCTCTCTTTGTCTCTTTCACTCTCCTACCCTCACCCTCTCTTTCTTTGTCTGCCCCGTCCTCCTCTCTTTCTTTCCTTCTTTCTCTCTCTCTTCCTCCTTCTCTCTCTCTCTTCCTCTCTCTCCTCTCCTCTCTCTTTATCTGTTTTTCATTCTCTCTACACTTTTTCCTTCCTCTCCCTTATATCTTATCTCTCCTTTCTCTTCCTTCTCGTATTGTCTGCCCCATCCCTCTTTCTCTCTTCACATTCTCTCTCTGTCTCTTTCCTTCTTTCCCTCTCTCTTCCTCTCTCTCCTCTCCTCTCTCTTTATCTGTTTTTCATTCTCTCTATCCTTTTCCTCTCCCTATCTTATCTCTCCTTTCTCTTCCTTCTCGTCTTGTCTACCCCGTCCTTCTTTCTCTCTCCCCGTCCTCTCTCTGTCTTTCTTTCCCTCTCTCTTCTTCTTCTCCTTTCTCTCTCTCTTCCTCCTCCTCTCTTTACCCTTGCCTTTCATTCTCTCTCCCTCTCTCCACCTCTTCCCTCCTCTCCCTCTTTTATCTCTCTCTTTGTCTCTTTCTTTCCCTCTACTTCCCTTCTATCTTTTTCTTTCTGCCCCTCTCTCCCTCTCTTTGTCTGCCCTCGTCCTTCTCTCTCTCTCTCCCTACATCCTCTTTCTTTCCGTCTTTCTCTTTTTCTCCTCTCCTCTCTCTTCCTTTCTCATTTTCATTCTATCTCCCTCCTTCCCCTATCTTCTCTCTTTGTCTCAATCTTTCTTTCCTTCTTTCTTACTCTCTCTCTCTTCCCCCTTCCTTTCTTTATCTTTGTCTTTCATTCTCTCTCCTCTCCCTATCTTCTCTCTCTTTGTCTCTCTCTTTGTCTCCCTCTTTCTTTCTCTTCCTGCCCCTCTCTCCCCCTATATATCTTCCTCTCTCCCTCTTTCTCCTCTCTCTTCTTCTTTTCCCCCTTCTCTCTCCCTTTTTATTCCAGTAAGGACATGATGCTGCTGATAACTATGATTGATCGTAAGAAAACTCCTCCTCGGTGTTGAAGTCTGGATGGAGCAGTGATCAGAGGCACGTACACACACACACACACACACACACACACTCTGACACACACCCTCGCACACACACACACACACATCCATCACTTGGGGTTATTTCTACTTGTTTAGAGCGATACAAATGTGATGATAAAAACTTTCACTCAATCTAAAAAACTCCCCTGTGGCCGCGTCCTGATCAAAAATACTGATCAAATTGTAAGAGTATCATGGTAATAGAGCGGAGATGATCAGAGTTCTTCCATGTTCTAACATCATTCCCTCTTCAAAAACATGTCTGAAGAGGTTTTAGAGTCACTCATGAATGTTTGAGTAATCTAGTGATCTCTCCTGGGCCCTTATTCAAACCAGTCTTAGGTTTAGGTGTAAGAGCCTACGTCACCCACACTCCCACACAACATCACCAGGAAGACATTTGGAAACATGTGATGACAACTTCCAACAGGCTCTTTTGACAAGATCTAGGAAAAACTTGAAAAAAGTCCAGTTTTGTTCATCTAAATGTCACTTGTCCCATTTAAATGAGAGCTTTAATTTCGATTAAAAATAATTTAATTTGGAATAAAAATAAAAAAGCAGGTTAAAAGACAATGTAAACACTTAATTCCTAATGATTATTTGGAATTAAACTTAATTTTGGATTAAGTGGGTGGTTTATTATGATTTTAAAACCAAATTAAATTATTTTGTGATCATGTTAATGTTTGTTTTGCTTAAAAATAATGCCGGTCGTTCAGCGAATGTCCATTGGTTTGCCCTTCTCACGCGATGACGCACTGCAAGAAGACAGTCTGGAGCAAACTTTGGTCTCAAACCGAAACAGTTTTTCTAATAAGTGCGAAATAATGAAAAGAATGGATGGCAGAAAACATAAGAACACAAACCAGATCCTTTTCAAAGAGGTACTATAAACTCAAAGGAGAATAATTTAATTACAAAATTATTTCATTTGACATTATTTAATTCAGAATTAAAAAGTGTTCTTTGTAGTGTTCCATTATGTTCAGCTAATCAACAGTTACAACCATCCCTCAGTTTTCATCATTTCCCTGCCGTCGCACAACTCCGAGCCACTGGGTACATGTGATTAGAAGAGATGAGGGCAAATTCCAGATGATTCCAAACAGCACATACATATGCAGGCTTCATTTTACCACCGAGCACATTTACTTCAGTGGGTTTGATCACAGTCGGTAGAGCCCAGTGTCAGAACTACACATGAAGAGTCACAGCATGTATCCAAACATCTTCCTTGTTTGTGATGTTAGCATAGAGCCTATTCTCCATAAATATTAGGGGTGTGCATTCCCAAGAGTCTGTCGATACAGTACATATCATGATCTGCATGTCACAATTCAATATATCCCGATATTTCCCGATACTAAAACATAGGATGATATATTGCAATTTATCAATAATTACTTCTATTAATATTGTCAACGAGAACACAGCTGTATGTAGTATAATTTCTAAAAATATTTAAATCATCAGAACAGTGAATGTGAATTTTTGTGAAGAAGTATTATTATTTTAAAAATCGATTCAGATGCATTTTGAATCTATTTGAATTGCACATTGAAGTATCACGATATATCAGTCAATTGATTTTTTCTTACGTCTCTAATAAATATACAAAAACTGTGAACAACGTCACAACCCTGATGCGATGTGCAGTAGTTTTATTAGCGGGATGGACGCGTTGTGTTGTGATTGATTTTTTCTTACGTCTCTAATAAATATACAAAAACTGTGAACAACGTCACAAACCTGATGCGATGTGCAGTAGTTTTATTAGCGGGATGGACGTAGATTGTGTCGTGATAGCGCTCTGAAGGGGGAGCAAAGGGTTGGGAGTCTTCGGGCGAGAAAAACGAAACTGAAATTTATAAAATGTGTTAATACATTGTTTTTGGTGAATATAGCATTTTTAAAATAATAAACCGTCTTTAAAGGTTCTATATTTCACAAACTTGACTTTCCTTGACTATCTTGACTCTACAATGTTTTTCTTCTACTTTATTCTTTTGTCAGTTCTCATAAGGGTAGCAGAGTTCTTCCATAAAACCTTCTCACAAACTCTGCTGGTTACTGACCCAGAAGTTCAGACTGAAAGAGTCTTACTGTGAGGAAAGCTAACTTCTGTTACTGTATTAAACTCACTATTTAAATCAGCGATCTGGACCACTGCACAAACAGGAGGTGCACGTACGGTTGTTGTGCAATTAAAATGTGTTGATGAACTCTGGCTCATGGTGTTTAAAGGCGCTGTACCTGTTTTACTGGCTTATAAACGTGAATAACACAACTAGTTCATTTCAAGTTTGCACTGGTCCAGTTATTTCTCCCTTACCTTGTGTATTCTGAGCCTCCTAAGCACTTTTCCCAACTTTCAGCTGCCACAGTGGAGTTTTGTTGTGAAAGTAAAGCTAAGAACTACTACCAAGCTAATGTGGACTTCCTGAATAACGGATAATAAAACACTATAATAGAAGAGCAGGAATTGATGACTTGAAGTACGTTAAATTCTGATATTACAGTGAAATATATCAGAAAAAGTTAATTTTGACCAAAAAAAATGACATGAGAATTTAAATTTAAAGCAGGAACATGCTTAAGTTTTATCCAATTTTGAAATGTTTTACTCTTAATGAAAAAAAGGTACCAAAGTTGACGGTTGATGTCATATTAAGGCAAATTCTTCAAAACTTTAAGAAAATACAAATGTAATGGCCTACTGTTTATTTGTAGATCTCAGTTTGTCTTTTCATCATTTCATAACATAAGTTAGTTTAAATGTAATTAAATGTTAACATTATGTCTGTTGCACTTAATGACATTTTTAAGACGTTCCGGGCTTTAAATGTACACATTTTGCATGACATTATATTTGCATTTATATTTTTGAGCTTTTCAAAACTGCAAAACATCACTGACCCATGTAAGTGAAAATCTAAAATATTCTTACCTTAATCTGTAGATTTCTTGTTAGAACACGCTTAATCAGAGGGACTGCACCAGATTTTTTTCCCATGTCTTTGAGCAAAATGAGGTCAAAACTTTCTGCTGCAAGCTTTACCATCCAATAATCAGAAAGTGCAGGTTAGTATGCTAGTTGTTAATAACATTGCTCGGAATGCATAAGGTCAATGAGGGATAACTTTGGACTGTTTAAAATTAGCTAGTTCTGTTTTTTCACATTTTAATTCAGGCAAATATCAGGCACAGCGCGTTTAATCAAATATCTGAATAAAGTACTGTAGAATGAATAAATAATTAGAATAAGTACTACTTGTGCTTATGCCCTCTGCAGGTAAGACTTTGAATGAATCCTGGTTTGAAACTGTACATGTTCCAATCAAAGCAACGAAACTAAAGTCACATTGCGTCGCTTTATCCTCCTTCTTGATGGTCCTTGTTCATCTCCGCAGCTCCTTTCTGCAAAGAGGTTACGCCGTGCATGTACCTCAAGTCCAGATAAATATGTATGAATGCGGCTCTCTGCTTTTCCTCCTGCTTTGTATGCAAATGACCTTATAGCGGTTTAATAATGCAACAGTCGCAGAAGGTGGGAGGGGAGGAAGAGGAGGAAGAGGAGGAGGGGGTAGCCAAACCCAGGGACCCACCCCAACACGACACTCCGATCCTGGGTAGATAGGGAGGGACTAGTGGGGCGGTGGATTACGTTTAATCTTACTAATTGGATGCCAAAGAGACTCATTGCTATTCATTGTGTGGGCACGGTGCAGGCGGTAATGCATTACTGTAGGAGATTCTTACAAAAGTTCAAACTCAAGTTCATCCCACAGATCTATTTAAGGCTTGTGTAACTTTAAATCAATACAGAGTTACACTGTTAATGGATGTTTCCAAATGCTCTTGCTGTATCATCATATCGATTACAAAAGTGCACTAAACGACTATATATATCTATTGTAATACAGGCAAAAAAACACTACTATAAGCTCAATATAAAGTTCATTCAGCATATACTTTTAAATGGCCTGAACTCTACCAGATTTTTTCTCCATGTATTTCAGCAGAATATATTGTAAAAGCACCTCTTGAGCTCAAAATAAGTCACCTGTGTGCTGTCTGCATCTGATTGTAAAATGTTTTATTGTCTGAGAAAAAAGTAAGGAGTAACTTTGGATCTTTAAATCAATACAAAGTTACAGTGTTAATGGATGTTTCCAAACGCTCTTGCTGTATCAGCATATTGATTACAGAAGTACAGAAAATTACTTTAAGTATTGTAATATAGGCAAAAAAAACACTTATTATATATCATTATAAGTTCAATTCAAAGTTCGTTAAACATCTACTTTTAAATGACCTGAAAATACAGTTAAAGGAACTGCATATGACTGTTTTTTTTTTTTCAGTACAGATATATTGTAAAAGCTGCTTTTCAGATCAAAATAAGTCAGTTGCGTGCATTGATAATAAAATGTTTTATTCTGAGTCTAATAATGTTAATGTCTGGGAAGTGTGAGATTAGCATGGTACTTGTTGTTAGCATTACAGTAACTGCAAAAGTAGGGAGCAATTTGGGATCTTTAAAGCAATACAGAGTTAATGGATGTGCAGATGGTCTTTGCTAAATCATCATATCGATTACAAAAGTGCACAAAATTACTATATAAGTATTGTAATATAGGCAAAAAAATCTATTATAAGTTACTTATACGGTACATTTAAAGTAGTTAAAGGAACTGCATATGACTTTATTCACAGAACAGATATATTGTAAAAGCAGCTCTTGAGATCAAAATATTTGGGTTTTGTGCTGTCTGCATCTGATTGTCATGTAGTTTTTGTTCGAGAATCAGGAAGTACAAGGTTAGCATGCTAGTTGTTGTTAGCATTACCGTGTCAGCAAATGCAAGGAATTACTTTGCATCTTTAAATCATTACAGAGTTAGTGTTGATGGATGTGCCAAACGCACTTGCTCTGTCCTCATATCAATTACAAAAGTACAGAAAATGACAATATATAACTATTGTAAAATAGGCAGAAAATATTATAATATTGTAAGATTAATTTAAAGTTCATTAAACATGTAGTTTTAAACTGAAAATACATTTCTCCTGTTCCTGTCTTCCAGCTCAGTCAGCGCTTCACGTAGTTTAACCACCTCTTTCATGCAGTGTGCCGTGTCCGCTACATTTTCTTTCAGGTTAGCTTGAATGCTAGCTAATTTAGCGAACACGGAGTCAAACATTTTAGCATGAGCTTGCAAATCTTCAGACAGCGCTCGCAATATAACCCCGTTTTCCGTCACGCTCTTTTGGATAGGAGCTACGGCTTCTTTTAAGGAGTCTTTATTTATTTCAGCCAAAGCTTCCTTAAAAGTTATCATCTCAGAAGCCAAGGTTTGCTTAATTAACATAGCTACCTCCGAGAGTTCAGTACGTTTGTTGCTTGTTTCTTGCTTCTTGGTAGAACTTTGGTCTTTTTTTGATGTCATCTTTGCTTTTGTTCTTAATATGTTCTCTTGTATGACAACATTTATTCGTGATTCCACGAAAAAAGTCGAAAATAGGGGGGGGATTTTGCGGAGCTCAGAGCCGCGCTGCCATCTTGCCTCGTGCCTCACCGGAAGTCCCCCCAGTACAGTTACAGTTGTAAAAGCGGCTCTTGACTACAAAATAAGTCAACTGTGTATTGTCTGCATCTGACTGCAAAGTTGTTTTAGTGTTTGTGCGAGGGTAACAGGAAGTGCGAGGGTAACATGCTGGTGGTTGTTAGCACTATCGTGACTGCAAAAGTATGGAATAGCTTTGGATTTTTGAATCAATACAAAATTATAGTGTTAATGGATATGCCAAATGATTATATTGATTACAAAAGTGCCGAAGATTACTTTAAGTATTGTAATATAGGCAAAAAATACCATTATAAGGTCAATTTAAAGTTCATTAAACATATACTTTGAAACTGAAAATACACTTAAAGGAACTGCATCTGACTTTTTCCCAGTACAGATATATTTTAAAAGTGGCTCTTGACATCAAAATAAATCAATTGTGTATTGTCTGCATTTGATTGTAAAGTAGTTTTATTATTTGAGAATCAGAAAGTGTGAGGTTAGCATGCTAGTTGTTGTTGGCATTACTGCGACTGCAAAAGTAAGGAGTAACTTTGGATCTTTAAAGCAGTACAAAGTTAGTGTTAATGGATGTTTCCATATGATCATATCAATTACAAAAGTGCTGAAAATGTGTAAATATAAATATTGTAATATAGGCAAAAAAAAAATTGTATCATAAATTAAATTCAAAGTTTGTTAAACATACTTTTAAACAGCCTGGAAATACAGTTAAAGGAACTGCATCTGACATCTACAGATATATTGGAAAAGGAGCTCTTGAGATCAAAATAAGTCAGTTGTGTGCTGTTTGGATCTGATTGTAAAATAGTTTTATTGTCCGAGAATCAGGAAGTGCAAAGTTAGCATGCCACATGAGGCATGGGATGTCTGTACACTGAGAATGAGAATCGTGGTCTGTTTTTGACAACACTCATGACTCAAAACTCACAAGGGTCAATTTTGTGTAAACCCAGGTTCAGTTGTAATACTTTCTTTAAAAGTACAAAACTGCAGGCTACACGCAGTTCCATTAGTGTCTGAATATTCAAGTATTTACAAATAATTACTTGTAGTATATTAACATGCAGAGCCCAGTCCCCCACGGCCCCACTGCAGCGGCCGTGATGTATGTGATAATAAACGTCATATTTGCAGATTAAATAAGGTTTACTGCGCCTCTCCTCAATTATTCAGCTCCTCTGACACTTGATGTATGGAGCGGCGCCTCCACAGCACGCTCGCACTGTCCAAATTATGCAGAGATTTCATTTTAAAGGAACATTTATGTGATTTTGTGCTTTCCTCAACTCATTTTAGCCCTCAGGACCTCGAGATCGCAGCTACACTTTGGGAGAATTTTACTTTTTATAGTGAATGTTGAGTGCAGAGTTTAGCCTTGGATTTGAGTTCACAAGCCTCAGGAAATGTACGAGAGGGGGAGAAAGAGAGAAAGAGGGAGACGAAAAGAGAGAGAGAGACAGAGAGTGGAGAGATGGAGAGAGAAATGAGAGGGAGATAGAGAGACATTTTAAACTTCTGAACTTTGAAATATGCTATTGCAATTTATTGGTTCTTAAACTTTTCAAACCAAGTCCCACAAAATATTCTTGAGTGTCATCAGATCTAAACTAGGACTAAAACAGAACTAAACCGGGACTAAAACAGAACTAAACCAGGTATAAAACAGAACTAAACCAGGTCTTAACAAGGTCTATAAAAGAACTAAACCAGGTATAAAACAGAACTAAACCAGGTCAAACAGAACCAAACGTGGTCTAAAAAGGAACCAAACCTGGTCTAAAACAGAACCAAACGTGATCTAAAACAGAACTAAATCGGGTATAAACTAGGTCTAAAACAGAACTAAACCAGGTCTTAACAAGGTCTATAAAAGAACTAAACCAGGTATAAAACAGAACTAAACCTAAAACAGAACTAAACCTGGTCTAAAGCAGAACTAAACCAGGTCAAACAGAACCAAACGTGGTCTAAAAAGGAACCAAACCTAGTCTAAAACAGAACTAAATCGGGTATAAACTAGGTCTAAAACAGAACTAAATCAAGCCTAAATCAAAATTAAACCTGGTCTTAACAGGTTTATAACAGAACTAAACTAGTTCTATCACAAAAAACAGTTTGAAAACAAAATGAAACCAGGTCTGAACAAAACCAGGTCTATAACAGACCTAAACCGGGTCTGAACTAAACCAGATTTGTTATAGAACTAACCCAGGTCTAAACTAGGTCTGTAAAAGAACTAAACTGGGTCTAAACCAGGTCTATAACAGAACAAAAATCAGACTAAACCAGGTCTAAAACAGCTTAAAGTTTCATTGTGTAACATTTCTGAAGGAAACACTGCACGCTCACCACCTGATGACATCATGCAGTGGAACCGAGCTTTTAAGAGGCACAGGCACTTTTATACTTGCAAGATCACACAAACATGATCAAACGTTGGTATTTTTGATAACCTTTCAGCATTTCAACATGGTTTATAGCTACAAAAAGGATATTATTTGTAAAATGATAGGAGCAAATTATAAAAGAAAGTTGGAAAAAGGGGAAAACACAAATTTCACTTTACAACATCAGAAAATGAGGTTAAAAAGAAAAACATCTCTTCAGAATTTAGTTTTTATTATGTCATTGTTTCCCTCAGAGCAGAATACAGCAGCGTAAGAACTCTCTGGAGAATACTTTAGTCTGTACTCACTGGACTTGGAGGTACGTTCAAACAAACACAAGAACAAGCAGGGAAAAAAAAAAGTACAGGAGGAGAAGGAGGAAGGAGGACGGGGCTGGGACTAAGATCCGAAAAGTGCTCAGAGACTTTACATGGAAAACTCTTGAAGAACTTTTTCAACTTTTCCTGATGTAAAAAAAAATACCCACAGCAGTGTCAACCTCCTCGCTCCAGCTGAACACAAACCAGATCTAATCATACACACAAGTATAGGACCTTAAGTAGTAAGTAGTGGGAGTTGTAGTAATCGTAGTAGTGGGGTAGTAGTAGTAGTAGAGTAGAGGTGGTAGTATTGGGAGTAAGTAGTGGGAGTTGTAGTAGTCGTAGCAGTAGTAGTGATGGTGGTAGTAGTGGGCTAGTAGTAGAGGTGGTAGTAGTAGTAGTATTAGAGGTGGTAATACTACCACCTCTACTACTACTAGTAGAGGTGGTAGTAGTAGTAGTATTAGAGGTGGTAATATTGGGAGTTGTAGTAATCGTAGTAGTGGGGTAGTAGTAGTAGTAGAGTTGAGGTGGTAGTATTGGGAGTAAGTAGTGGGAGTTGTAGTAGTCGTAGCAGTAGTAGTGATGGTGGTGGTAGTGGTGGTAATAGTAGTAGTAGTAGTGGTGGTAGTAGTGGTAGTAGTAGTAGCGGTGGTAGTAGTAGTAGTGGTAGTGGTGGTAGTAGTAGCAGCATTAGTTGTAATAGTAGTAGTAGTGTTAGTGGTACTGGTGGGAGTAGAAGTAGTAGTAAAATAAAATAAAATCTAAAGTAGTAGTAATAGTAGTAGTAGTAGTAGCTAATCATACACACAGGTACATACAGTATAGGACCTGAAAGTAGTAGTGGTAGTAGTAGTGGTGGTGGTGGTGGTAGTAGCAAGATGTAGTAGTAGTAGTAGCAATAGATAGTAGTGATGGTGTGGTAGTATTCAAAGTAGTAGTAGTGGTAGTCGTGGTAGTCATGGTAGCAGTAATAGTGGTAGTAATGGTGGTGGTAGTAATGGGAGTTGTTATAGTAGTAGCAGTAGTAGTGATGGTGGTGGTAGTAGTGATAGTAGTAGTAAGTAGTGAGAGATGTAGTAGCAATAGTAGTAGTAGCAGCAGTAGTTGTAGTAGTAGTACTGGTGGCGGTAGAAGCAGTAATAGTAGTAAAAGAAAAGAAAATCTAAAGTAGTGGTAGTAGTAATAGTAGTAGCAGTAGTAGATCCATTATTTGTCTCTGGAATGAACTTTTCTTGTTCTTTTCCTGTTTCTGTCCCAACTTTCAAATTTTAAAGTTCCACTGTGTAACTTTTTATTCACCGTCACCTGCTTGTTTCTATGGCATTAAACAACTCGACTTTTATTCAATGACAGGTGGTTTTATCACTCGAAAATACCTCAAAACACTAGCGTTCTGACCGTGAGCGGGGTCGCCTCTCCGCAGACCTGACCTGTAACTTTGTTTGATTCGGTTTCCATGGTGATGGAACGGTTTCTTATGCCATACTGTGAAACATTCTAGACAAATCCTATAACGTTTTGTAGTAACGTTAGTTATATTCGTAGTTTTTGGTTGTTGTCTCCACCTCTTTCTTTTCTCTTTCTGCATGGATTTCTGACATTTTCTTTTTCCTTTTCCAGCCTTTTCGATGTCTGCACGTCTCCTCCTCTTCGCACCGAGGACCCTTCCTACTCTGCCTCCTCTCTGCACCCTCGCCTCCTCATTTCCTCGTTTCCTCCCTGCTTCTGTCCTATTGCTGTTGTGTCTTATGGCTTTTTATTCCTACGTGATGGTCCTCTGATTCATGTAGGAGTTGAAGCCACTAAACACGCGGTGAGAGATCTGCCCCAAAAAGATCTACCCCAAAGAGATCTGCTCCAAAGAGACGCTATGAGCTGTAGCAATGCAGAGAAGATGAGATGAGACGAGAAGATGCAAAGTTCAAGAGGAGAAATGGAAATAACTGTAGACCCTTTTACCCAAAAATTGCCACAAGATCGTGCGCGCAAAAGAAAAAGGATTTTGTGAGATATTTTCCATGTGTTTAAATTTAGAACGGACAAAAAAGGATCACGTATTTGAGTTACATCTTTTTTCAAAGCAACGAAGAGAAACTATGAAATAAAATGACAGAATTCGTAAACTGAACCATGAAATGTATATATTAGGAATTATTTTCTAATCTGGTCTTGTCTTGTTGTCTTGTCTTGTGGAGCCTATCTCGTTTTGTTTTGTGGAAATTATGTCTTGTCCCCTTTCTAATTTTATGTCATTAGAATGTTTAAAATTCTGAATCGGAGGCAAAATGAAACTAACATCATATATTTATAATGATTAACTGAGGAGTAGAACTAAATGCTGATGGTGACATTATGACATTATAACAAAAAATAAGCAACTATTTTGAATTTCTGAGCTACAGAGTAATTTACTTTGCTTCTCTGTTAAGTTGGATGGAAAAAATACAATTTTCTAACCCTAAAATATTATTTGGTACTCACAGAAAGTATGATTTATGATGAAATGTGTAATTTATCTGTAGATGAAGTGAAAAACTGTTGTGGGCTCAACATTTCTGTGAGGATTTGTGGATTTTGCCTTTGTAAAAATGCTTAGTGTGGATCATAAACTCTTGTCAAATAAACAAATAATGTAAAACACAGTTGAAAGTGTTTTTAAACTGGATCTGAGAGGTTTTCATTTTCCAAATTGTCCTTGATTTTTTAAAATTTGTGATATTCTGAAGTTAATCCCCGTTTTCCCATGAAAGTCGCATTATGTTCCACTAATTTTTTTTCTTCCAGTTGCCTCCATTCCAGAATTTAGAATTTAGAAGGGGCTATCAAAGTCTTAAGTGTTTTTTATTTTGTGAAGTTGCCTTGTCGTGTGTCGTAATTTGTGTCATGATTGTCATGGTCACAAAATAATTGCAAATAACAATTAAATGATGATAATGATTAAAGTTTTAAAATTGGATGGATATAAATGATCACAGTATCATTTTAATATTATACGTTCCATATTTAAACGACTGTTGTAGTATTATATTTTGGCCAAAGTAGGGATGTAACAACCAAAATATCATGATATTGTATCGTCAGAAGTCTCATAATATCATCACAATTTATTGAATCTCTGTTTTTGCTTAAATTCATTGTTGATGCAGCAAAATCTCTGTTTTTGCTTAAATTCATTGTTGTGATGCAGCAATAGCTCAAAAAACAGAGGGGACTACATAGACCATGATCCTCTGCTCCATTTCAGTCCAATTTACGCAATGAAATAACTTATTAAGCACTTTTTAATTTTTATTCTTTGGTTTATGATAGAACTGAAGTCTTGTAGAGGCATTTTTAAAGGAAAAAGTAGCATAGTCAGTTTTGTTTGCCTCCACAAAATATTGCAATAAATATTGTGGAGTGAAAATATTGTACCTAGACATTTGGACAGTGTTATGCTCCTAATTAAAAGTGAAAACAACAGTGATCTTGAAGAAAACATTAAGGCTATGTGGCTTTTTCTGCACATTCTGGTGATTTATGGTGATTATTTTTGTTTGCGATTCTCACGATTGTATAAAATACTCCACAAATGATTATTGTCTAGCCTTTTATCACAGTTAACCATAGAATTGTCTATTGTCTCATGCCCATGTATTGAAAACTTGACGTCTCCTTACTGTGAGTGGACTTGCATCCCCACAAACCTGACTCCTCCTGCTTGTTTCCATGGAGATGTTGCATGTTTGACTATAATATTCCTCAGTATAGAGCTCTTAATGCTGAGCTGTTGAGTGATGATTTTATTTTCGGGTCCACTCTGCATTTTCACAGCAGATTTGTAGCTTTGTTTTTGTGACTTACTCATCAAACTAGAGACATTTAGCTCTCAAAAGTGTCTGTTTAAGCGCAAATTGTATCAAATATGTAAATAATTTAGTAACACTGTATTTTTTGGACCATAAGGCGCACTTAAAATCCTTTTCTCATTCTCCAATCTCATTTTCTCAAAAATCTACAGTGCACCTTAAAACAGGTGCACCTTATGTATTAATTCTGGTTGTGCTTATTGAAACCGATGGTCTACTCAAACCGACTTTATGTGATATACAGAGCTCAAAAATCTATCAAAATGCTCAGTTTGACTTTTGTAAGCTAGAAAGCCACATCTCTTGATGGATTGTCGGAGCATTACAGCGACCATAGTCTAGGCCTGGAGGTTGCACCACGTAGACTGTCGGGTGACCTCAGGAGAAAGAGCTCGGTCACGCTTTGTGGACGCCCTGCTTGGCGAGCTCAGGGTTCTCTCTTTTGGTCTCAACTTCAAGATTAGTCCTGGTTTAGTCCTGGTGTAGCCCTTTTTTAGTCCTGGTTTAGTCTTGATTTACTTCTGGATTAGACATGGTTTAGTCCTGATTTAGTTATGGCTTAGACCTGGTTTACACCTGGTTGAGTCTGGGTTTAGTCCTGGTTTGTTAAGACCTGGTTAGCCCTGGTTTAGATCTGGTTTAGACCTGGTTTAGTTGTGGATAGTCCTTTTTTACTCTGGGTTTAGTCCCGGTTTAAACCTGGTTAAGTCGTGGTTTAGACCTGTTGTAGTCCTTTTTTAGTTCTTGTTTAGTCCTGGTTTAGTCCTGGTTTAGATCTGGTTTAGTTGTGGTTTAGACCTAGTTAGCCCTGGTTTAGTTCTGGTTTACTCATGGTTTAGTCCTGGTTTAGTCCTGGTTTAGTCCTGGTTTAGTCCTGGTTTAGTCTTGGTTTAGATCTGGTTCAGTCCCAGTTTAGACCTGGTTAGCCCTGGTTTAGTTCTGGTTTACTCGTGGTTTAGTCCTGGTTTAGACCTGGTTAGTCCTGGTTTAGTTCTGGTTTACTCGTGGTTTAGTCCTGGTTTAGACCTGGTTTAGACCTGGTTTAGTCGTGGTGTAGAATCTCGTACTCCCACTTACTCCACTGCATAATGCCCCTTATAACCCGGTGCACTTTATAGTCCTAAAAATACTGTAATCTATCAGAAGACAGGATTACCAGTGTGTACATCTCTCTCTCTCTTAGCCTCCTGAGATACTTGTACTGTTCAAACTCCTTGTAGAGCCACAGCTGCCCTGGGGCTGACTGACAGAAGTTTCTTTCCAAATAAACATGTAGATTCCAGTATGACATGTCTGTGCAGTTAATCCTTCATTTACATATTTCACATGTTTTACCCCCAAACAAATGTCCCCTTTCGCGCTGTCTTTCTCCGCTTTAATGTGCCCGGCGCTGGTGTAAACAGTGATTTGAACGGGCCACACACTTAAAGGACTTTTGGCAAATCAGTTTGAGCAGAGACCTAGTTTTCCTGACAGCCCTCCCACCTGCACCAGCCTGTTCACCGCCGCAAATATCAAAACGCTCCTGCAACTCACGGAGCCCCGGGTAAGAAATAATAATACGGCACCGATGAAAAATAGAGCAGCAAGGTCCTCGGAATAGAGGGGGAAACGTGGTGGAAAACTTGTGAAGGTAGGTCACGGTTTAGGGACTGACATAAGTCCAAAAGTGAGATTATTATGTAATATTAAAAGCGATATACTTGACTTTTACGGGCTTAAAAATGTGAAAAATGCATTCTAACTATTCCGTGTGAAGAGATTTTTAAGCACTTTTTGCAGATTTCAGAGAGAAGCAGAGTCATAGTAAAGCTAATGATAACTAGCATGCAAATACACCATTCCTGGATCTATAAAAATACAAATAAAATACTACTATAATTAAATGAAGTGCTGCTTTTACAATATATCCCATTTAATCCTATTCAACTTTATTTGTATGGCACAGTTTACCAACACAAAGTCTCCAAAGTGCAAATAAAATAAAAGTAAATAAAATAAAGCATTAAATAAATAAGGAAGTCAATAAAAACAAGAAGAATGAAAATCCATCAACTGTGGCTACCTGTTGGGTTGTCAATCAAACTCCTTTAGTTTTTAGCGTAACTGATTCGCCGGTGTGTTGGTGCACATACGCCTCTTATGCACTCCACAGATGCAAGACGCAGTTTACTTGACCAGCGCAGCGGTTCTTAGCGGCTTTTTCCAACTGTAGCTTCCTTGCAGTTTGCACAAAGTTTGTTGCAATGAACAGGAATCCACTCCCAGTTTGCCACAAAAGAAACTCAGTTTTTGAGGTCGCTGAAACAAAAAGAGAAGGGGAAAAGGAGCGAAGCCAAACTGAAGTGATTCTATGAGATTCATTCCGGCGATGGCGTCACTGAAGGGTCACAAAGGGTCTAAAGACTGAGCCGTTGGAGCTAAATTACTTCTGGACATCCACACCCAACATCTGAAAAAAGAACAAATCTCTACACCACCTTTAATGTGAGGGGGGGAGAATGTTCTAGAGTTTGGGGCCAATGACAGAAAAGGAACGATAAGCTGGAGCTCAGGCCTCAGAGCTTCTAAAGGAATGTAGGAACAATGAGGTCTGAGATGTACATTGAGGCCAGACTTTCTGTAATTCAGGAGTCACTTTCAAATGTGGGAAACTTCCCGCTCCGTAGATATTTTGTTATGACATTTCAAAGTAATTAGCCTACGGTATTAGAAATGGTTCTCAAATGGAAAAAGGTGGTGCCCTCTCTAGGTCTTGGTCCTGCTTTAGTCCGGGGTTAAACTTGCATTAGACCTTGTTAGACCTGGTTCAGTCCTGGTTTAGTCCTGGGTTAAAGGTATTAGGTATTAGACATGGTTTCGTCCTGATTTTGTTCTGGTTTAGGTCCGAGTTTGGTTTTGGTCCTGTTTCTGATCCTTTACAAGTGTAAAGCACTGTATTTTAGTCCATCTGACTTTTCTAACAATTATTGGAACGTTTCTGTAATTATCGTCATTCTGGTTAAAAGAATTTGACTCGCATATTTTCCCAGTTTTACTGAGGAAGATTTTTGTGAGGAAGGAATTAATCACCTGCGCCAAATGCCTGATATTTTAAGTGACTGAAACAAAACGCCCCAGCTGTTATTCTGTGTTTTTACGGTATTCAAGTTACGTATATACAGTGGGGTGAAAAAGTATGTGAACCCTTGGGAATTTATCACATTTCTGCATAAAATCACCATCAAACGTGATATGATCTTTTTCAAAATCACACAGATGAAAGAAGAGTGTCTGCTGAAACTATTAACACCCAGACATGTATAGGTTTTCATATTTTTAATGAGGATAACATGCAAACAATGAAAGTAGGGGGAGGAAAAAGTAAGTCAAACCTTTGCCCAAGCAGATGTTTAGAGCAATTAGTATCAAAGAGCAAAAAATATCATTTTCTTTTTTCAAATAATTTGAGTCAGGGGTGTGTATAGTCACTGGGGAGTGGCTTAAAGCTGCTCTGCTCACTATAAAACACACATCTGGTTAGAGTTGTGTCCTGATAAGAAGCATTGTCTGAAGTACATCACGCCTCACTCAAAAGAGCTCTGTGAAGACCTGTGGTCAAGAATTGTTGATTTGTATAAAGCTGGGAAAGGTTACAAAACCAATCTCTAAAAGTCTGGATGTTCATCAATCCACAGTTGGACAAATTGTCTACAAATGGAGTGAGTTTGACACTGTCACTTCTCTCACACGGAGTGGCCGTCCACCAAAGATGACACCAAGACTTCAGCGCAGAATACTCAGAGGTAAAAAAGAACCCTAGAGTGTCTGCTAAAGACTTACAGAAATCACTGGCACAGTCCAATATCTCTGTACATAAATCAAAATCAACTATACGTAAAACACTGGCCAAGAATGGTGTTCATGGAAGCACTCCACGGAGGAAGCTGCTGCTGTCTAAAAAAAACATTGCTGCACGTTTAATGTTTGCAAAAAGGCACTTGGACGCTAAACAGAACTTCTGGCAAAATATTTTGTGGACTGATGAAACTAAAGTTGAATTGTTTGGGAGGAACTCACGTCATGTGTGGAGGAAAAATGGAACAG
>JACN01144102.1:0-11695 GCA_000787155.1 Scartelaos histophorus | reverse complement strand
TTTTAATGGGACAAAGTTAAGTTAAATAATAGTGTTGAGTAAATGTTGGTACTGGCAGCATTCTTGATATATTATATTATAAAATTACATTCATTTCATATATTTTAAATAAAAATGCTTAATGTTAGAGTGAGTGTCTTCGTCCTGTCATGCTTCTTTTCTCTTTTAACTTGGCTGGTTTTTAGTATTGACCCAAGAAATGTATCTGAGTGTGACTTTATGCTCAACTTATAATGAAACTTATCAAATATATTAATAAGAAAATTCTCCCTCTTTTCCATGTTCGTAGCCCCGCCTGGCATAAACCCTCTGGAACATGAGGAGGTGCCAATGACAGTTCAAAACTCTCCACAGACAAACACTAAGCCCAGTATGTCTGCAGTACCGCGTCAAGCCACAGAGAGGCAGCACAGAGCCTTCAGTCAGATCTCAGCACTGCCTCAGACTTTCTTCATTAAACCAAACAACTCTGTGTCTCTGTACCGGGCGCAGATGGAACAAAAAGACGTGGTCCTACGAGTACTCAAAGGTACGTTTTATTTAAAGAATTATTGTATATTTGAATGTATTTGTTTAATATGTTAAATAACAGATTACTACTCTTTTTATTTCTTCTTGAGTGGTATTATTTTGTATATTATTTAAGTTATTTTATGCTTTTGTATGTTTGTCTACTGTTTAGTGCTTGACAATTGTTAATAAGATGCACATTTTCTATTTTAACAATTTTATCACAAATTCTACATTATATTATACACCTGAATTGTTAATGCACTTTTGCACTTTGCACTTTTTGCACTTATTATTATTTTTTTTTTTCCTTACTGTATGTAGGTAATGTGAAATATTTTGAATAAACTAGGTAATAATGTATTCAACAGAACACAATTTGATGGTCATTTTTGGTCTTTTTACTCAAACTTACTGAGCTGGATGAGTGTTTTAGGTAAAGTTAAATATAAAGTACAATCTTCTGACCTGTTTTGTCTTGTGTGTACCAGATCCGGCATCAGAGGCAGACAAGCATGAGTTTGTGGGTTTTGCGTCGTTCCTCTCTGGTCTGGGCCCTCACCCGTTCATCCCGGCTCTGCTCGGGGTGGTGACGGCACAGACTCCCCTCATGATAGTCATAGAGGAGCTACAGCACAGGGACCTGCTCAGCTTCCTCTGGAAATGCAGACAGGTACATGTTAGCTTCACTTTACTCATATTTGCGTGTGATTATCAACAGAGATGCACAGAATCACTGGTATTCATAAGATTCACTTCAGACCAATATATTAATGTAACAAAAAAAATATACATCCCTGTTATGAGTGGGTTTGCATCTCTACAAACTTGACTCTTACTTGGTCTGGTCTTCTTCTGCTCCTGCAAAAATGCTCCATGGAGAATGTTCTGAACGCGTGGTTTTAGCTTGAAATTTCCGTGGAATTATGAAGGTGACATGCCACCTCCAAAATGTTATGTACTAGTGTTTCTTTAAAAGGTTCATAAATTATCTGTTTTTTCCCATAGGATAACGCTGAGCCTGGGTGTGAGATGACTGAGAAAAGGATCTACACCATGGCTCGACAAGTGGCCTCTGCTCTGGTTAGTGATTTTAATAGTGAAACATTCTTATTTTATCTAGTTTTGAGACTTGAAAATGCATTATGACAGAGTTTGATACCACACTGACATTACCCATCCTTTGCTGTAGGACTACCTCCACACTCAGCAGTATGTCCATGGGAACGTGGCGGCCCGCAGTGTCCTGGTGGGCCGTGACCTGACGGTGAAGCTGTGGGGTTTGGGCTCGGCGTACCGCAGGAGTACGAGGGGGGCCTTGGGGAGCGAGGGGGCTGAGGAGACCATGGAGCTCCGGAAGTGGGAAGCCCCAGAAGTACTGGCCCGAAACTTAGTCACCAAGAACAGTGACGTGTGAGTGTCACTTCTGCAATACAGAAAGTGCATAGAGCAGGTTTTAATATGTGTCTAATTATTACTAATATAGTGCCTGTGGTAAATATCTACCATAGTTTTGTATCTGTCAAGAGACAAAGGAAAAGTTAAAAACAATTACATTTTGCATTTTTCTGACCCTCTAAGCAGTCATTTAATAGTCAAAAGTAATTTAATTCAATTCATCTTTATTTCAGACTCTAAAAAAACTAACAAGGGCAGTGACAATACAACACACTAAACATTTATGTTTAAATGTTTAAGTTGAGGAGTTGTCATATATTTTTATTTGATCAAATAATAATTATTGAATAAATAAGACAAGCTTTGCCCCTTGTATAATATGGTTGGTGGTATTGAATTACCTGGTGAAATCTCTTAAGTTTCAGTCAAGAAATAAAAACACAAACCACAAAAAATGCCTAATGATCAAATGTTTAACAAAATCTTAAGTGATCAAGTGAAATGAGTAGTTTAAATTGCCTTATGCTATTTTTATTTATTCATCTGTATGAAATGTACAATATATATTTCTTTTTTCTCAACAGCTGGTCTTTTGGGATTCTGCTTTATGAAATGGAAAGTTAAAAATAAATAAATACATTTTGCATTTATGCACATTTTTCTGACCCTCTAAGCAGTCATTTAATAGTCAAAAATAATTTAATTCAATTCATCTTTATTTCAGACTCTAAAAAAACTAACAAGGGCAGTGACAATACAACACACTAGACATTTATGTTTAAATGTTTAAGTTGAGGAGTTTTTTTTCTTTGATCAAATAATAATTATTGAATAAATTAGACAAGCTTTGCCCCTTGTGTAATATGGTTGGTGGTATTGAATTACCTGGTGAAATCTCTTAAGTTTCAGTCAAGAAATAAAAACACAAACCACAAAAAATGCCTAATGATAAAATGTTTAACAAAATCTTAAGTGATCAAGTGAAATGAGTAGTTTAAATTGCCTTATGCTATTTTTATTTATTCATCTGTATGAAATGTACAATATATATATCTTTTTTCTCAACAGCTGGTCTTTTGGGATTCTGCTTTATGAAATGGTCACATTAGGTGAGTATCTGATGCTATTTTGACTTTCCTGACGTAGGATTTAACTTTTCTCACGATATTTGTGACGTCTTTAAGGAGAGGCGCCGTTCCCTGAGCTCTTGGCCACAGAATTGCTGCAGTATTTTCAGAGAGGAAAGTTTATGAAGAAACCAGCCAACTGCTCCAATGCACTGTAAGACACACCCTTAAACAACAATTATTACATTAGTAACTTTTGAACTTTATCTTCATAAATAAGCAGCCTTTAGAGTAAGTAGTAGTAACAATAGGAGTAATAGTACACCAGTAAATGAGTATACATTTTCAAATACCTAATGACTGATAGTAAAATATAGCCTAGGTTTAATTATGTCAATTGGACAAAGTTTTCTGACGAAATTCAACCTTACCTGGACCTTACCTGGACTTTACCTGGAGCTTGCCTGGACCTTACGTGGACTTCCTGGAGCTTACCTGGACTTTACGTGGAAAAATGAGGCATTACAACATAGATATTCAACTTTAGTTCATTTTCCCACAATATAATAATAAGTAAATAGGCTAATATTGGAATATATATAATAATTTGCCTGAAAAATAATTTTAATTTCAGTTAAGCTAATTTTAGCTAACGTTAGCATTTGTATTTGAAACAACAAAATTACGTATAAAAAAGATTAAACATCACAAAACCATTAACAGAACTTAATTAACAGCAAAGTAAGTTATGTCTTTGCCTTTATTTTTGCAGATATTCACTCATAAAATCGTGCTGCCAGTGGAGTTCCCAGCAGCGGGTCTCTGTGCCTCAGCTCATCCGTAAATTGGAGTCTGAAGAGCGGACAGCGAACGCGAGCACCGTCCTGCGGGTCCCGGAGCTCATGGACGTGACCAAGTATTTACGAGAGGCGGGCTACGGGGAGGCCTACAACTATGCTGTGTTTTGATTGGCTCTAGAGACTGTCAATCAAAATATAAAAGCGGAACATTGTACTCCAATTGGCTTAAAGACTGTCAATCAAACGCTGTAGGCGGGATACTGTGTTCTGATTGGTTCAAAGGACTCTTCAATCAAATGCTGCCTTGACGTGACCCTTTCAACTTTGGAAGGATTTTACACAAAAAAACTTGAAGAATTTTTTATTTTTATGAACTATTTGCTGCTGGAACTTAAAGAGATATATGTTGTATTCTAAATTAATATATGTTTGTAAATATATCACAATTTAATGCACTTTATGAGAAAAACAAGTCAGAGTGTAGTGTACAATATTACAGTTAGTTTTTACAGTCGACTCAGGGACTGACATTAACACAACAGGTTGGTTAATACAAACCAACCTGCAAAATTTTGTTTCATTTCACCCTGGGTGCATTAAAATTCCTCAATAAAAGATGAATTCTGCAGTTTGGATTGCATATCACCTTTCTATTCTACTCTACTATAGGTACTTAGTCATGAATAGGTACAGTGCTTACCGTTGATTTTGTAGAAACTATGGACTGCACAATTCATTTTCATTTGAATAATAAAATATCATTCAATTTGCTAAGTGTAAATGTTGTTAATCATTACATATGTCATTCTCATTATAGTGAAATTGGCAGAAAGTTTGATTTTGTTATGCAAATGTGTATAGAATGGGTTGTTTTTAGACTTCCATAGGAGGCCATAGAAAACACTGTTGTTGATAGGTAAATGCAGCCCTCAGATCAATTCCTTTTCTTTTACTGAAGTGGTCCAAATGATCATAGGCAGTACTTTTTATTGCAAATTGAAGTATTAATATCACTGTTAATTATTTTATTGCTTTTTGATACTAAATTAGTGTAATTCTTTTTAAAGGTATCTATCTGAAAACCTTGCTGTATGTGGCCCTCAGTGAAAAAGTCTGTCTATATAGAATTGCTTTTAACATAACATAGCTTGAAATAAGAAGTACATAGCGTATAATCACATCAAGAAGGTATCTATCTGAAAACCTTGCTGTATTGATCACCAGTTTGCGGCCCTCAGCTCCATGTTTCAATGAAAATGTCTCAGTCTATATAGAATTAACATAACACAGCTTGAAATAAGAAGTACATAGTGTATAATCACATCAAAGACTGCAGATGGAAACGAGATTTAGCAAAAAATCTGATGTAAAGCGCCTCTTCTTTTATGAGATGAATGTGTTCTCAGTAAAAATAACACAATAGACTAAAACAACAAAAAAAACAACGCAGTAAATGTGGCTAATGAAAATCCTACTTAGCTAGTAACTTTAAAAAACTGTAAGGATAAAAGGAAATGTCAAGCCCTGCAACTCCTAAAACTTCCATTAAACAGCTGGAGGTCTGGTTTCACTCCACTTACCTGACTGTAAAATAGTGTCATGTGATACAAAATCTAACCTCTCAATGCATAAAATGTCGTAAAATGAAAAACACACAAATTTAAAACAGTTGCTTGATTATTTATTTGCAAGATTTCGCTGTTAACCCCTTCCCAAAACAGTCCCTAGAATATTGTACAGTTTCTGATTATCTCAAAAAACGTTAAATAGTTTCCAAATCCAACTGAAATCGTGAACATTTGAAAACGTGTGTTGCGTTTCCGATTCGGGCTGGATGTCATGAGTTAAAAATTGTAATACACTGAAATCTTAAATTGGCTTCAAAATATAAATACACGACTACCAAAGATTATTGTTTTTGAAAATACTGCCACATTCACTAAACATTATAGGCATGTATCTAAGTAAATAGTGTTTTTTTTAATGCTATGAAGAGCTAAGAGGAAGACAGAAGAGGATTTTTATGAATGTACAGCTACTATTTAGTGAATGCGAAAAGGCAACAGTTTGAAAAAAGTAAAAAAGTTAGCGTTACTAATATAAAAAGATATGATATGAAAGCATTTTAAAAACACAATCTTTTTTTCTAGACCTATTGGAAACTCGAAAAGGCCACAAAAATCACAGAAATAGAAGAACATGAGAAAAATGTCTACAGCTTTAAAACAAGGCAGTCCAGCAACGAAATGTGCATTTAAATACAAAAGGCAAATATTACACTTATTACAGTTTAGTTTAATGACGCGCTCGCACTTCCATTCATACAGTGAGGGTGTGTGCGAGGTGTGTGCACAAAGCAGTAAAAGTAGAAAGTAGTGACAGTGCAGATTTGTGTTAATAACTACATTCTTAAAAAGTATCAAGGATCAGAATTAAGACATACTGTATGTGCATATATAAGTATACAGGTTTTTGCGTTTTTCTTACTTTTTCTTACTTAATTTTTACTTTTTATTACTTGGCCTGGTGGGAAAGTATCACAATATGTCATATTTGCTGCTCTTGTACAACCAGGAAGAAAAATTTATGACAAAAATACAGAAAAATACTTTTACTAGACCAAATTCTTGGGAAAAAAATATAAATTTAAATAAAAAAAATTTAAAAATTAACTTTGTTTTAGCGAAATAAGTAATCTAACCTGTCATATGCACTTTACATTTTTAAAAAATAAATTTCCTCTGGTAATTTCACAGATATAGCATTAGCATTAGTATACAGAAACTACCGGCTATAACTTATACTCCTCATGCAGTACTTTTCTGCAGGTACACAGTCTTTTTTCTATTTCTTATTCATTATTTTAGTTTGTAGATCAGTAGTTTCCGCTTCTGGACTTTGACTGATAAGTTATTGGGTTAGATTAAAGCCGTTTATATTAAATTATACTAATACTTTTTGAGCGTAATGTCCATTTATCCACCACAAGAGCAAAGTCTGGATTCCAAGATGCAAGATACAATCATTATAACTATATTTAGTGTTGAAATATCGGTCATTTCTTCATGCACACACCTCACGGTCCCCTCGTAGGTCCACATAACGCTGCCAGATACAACATTTAAAAGGCAGCTTCCCTTCCTGTAACTACTATTAGCATTTTTACTCGCTTCATCAGACACAAGCAGCCATTTAAACATGATTACATAAATACAATTCAAACAAACGTGATGCAAACATATCGAAATGCGTAGAGGAAAAACGATCATGTCTTTAGTTTTCTTTTCACCCTCTTTACTCTCCGGGCTGGATTGTTTCCGGGCGGCGTTTCAGGAGCCGTTACCCTGTTCTCCCCCTGTACCCTGTTATAATGTAGGCAAAAGGAAATAGGACATTGCCAAATCAAAAGTGCAAACTAAACGCTAGTGGAGTGCTGAGGAAATAAAGGCAGGAGAAGATTTAGATGTTTTAAAATAACGGAAAATTTTGGACAATGTTTTAAAAAACTTATTCTAACATATATTTAAATAGATTAGGTTCTGAAATTTAAAAGAGAGGCAAAAGTGAACTCCCAGTACATGAGATAAAACCAATGTACTGCAGTATTCCTTTGACTGGGCCTTTTTACATACAACACCTCAATGTATGAGTATAGAAAATACTTAAAGTTACACAATGAAACTTAGATTTTTAAGGTTTTTATAAAGTCATATCATGGAGAATTACACATTCCAGGCCCAAATTCTAGCACAGTTTGCCAGTTTTGTCGCAAAAACTGAAATTGAAATTGTGTTGTACGTCAAAATTCTAAACTATTTTTCACGACAAATCTTCTACAAATTGTTAAATAACGAATAAAATGGCGACTAAGGCCTCAGATCAAATACAGCAGTACACAGATTCTTCTCCAAAACTTCCACTGCATGAAGATGTCGCCTTTAAAGCTACAATCTGTAAGTTTAATTATTGATTTTATATTTTTACCAGTAGATGGCAGCATTGAGCATCTAATGGCGTTACATGAGAATAAACCAGCTTGTCTAATTACAAATGGTAGCTTTAACTAACAGCATTTACGAAATTAAACTGACTTAAAACTTAAAACTTGGCTTATAATTGACTGTGGAGCTTAAAGGTGATTTAGCTTATCAAACATTATAGCTCATAATTGGCAAAACGATGAGAACTATGTGTAAGTTTAATATTAAAACACTTCAGGGTCGTTGTAGTCGAACATTAGAAATGAAATTAAGCAGGGGACGGATTTCCCTCAACACTGACGCACGTGGTCGTTTATGAACAGGAATACTTCTTGAAAATGATGAGCGTTTTTTGGTAAAGTCTCTCAGGTTTGTCACGTAACTGCAAAATAATAAATAAATATAAATGTTGAGCTGTGATAAATGGGTTTAACGTAACATAAATATAACTGCATTTTAAGTCTCGCGGCATCTGTGGGTCTCATATGGGCAGATTAGTTTTAATTTTGGGTTTTTGAGTAACAGCTAATAACTCAGAATTAAATAAAAGTAAAATAAAATGACTTAAAACGATGATGCCAATATTAGTAACCGGGAAACTTCTCTTCAAATATGGAAGTGCGATTTGAGTATTTTAGTATCATCAAATAAAACAAAGTAACGCAAAAAAAAGCATAAATACAAGATTGAGTTGTGAAATGACTACAGTTTAGTGATAATTCAGTCTTTCGGGTTGTTAAAGGTGCACTGTGAAACCTTTCTGCTCGTCGCCACGGAGATCTGCCTCGAATATCCCACTTTTGATAACTAATTTTTATATTTTTGAGCAATAAATAACACTTGAAAGTCGTATAAATGCGAGAAGGATTTGTTTTAATGCCATTTTTAAACCGAAGAATTAACATCTCCGTGGAAACCAACAGGTTGAGGGCGATTTCCAGAAAAGTTACACAAGACGGGCAATTTAAACCAAAGAATTAACATCTCCGTGGAAACAAACAGGTTGAGGGCTATTTCCAGAAAAGTTACACAGTGCAGCTTTAAGTATCAGCTAAAAAATGAAAATTAAATAAACCAAATAAAAGAAAGAGGTGCGGATTGACTTCCCGAAACAATATCGGAGATCGGGAAAACTTTGTCTCTTCATGTATGAGCGGTTTTATTTGGTGATAATTCAGTCTTTCGGGTTGTTAAAGGTGCCCTGTGAAACCTTTCTGCTTGTCGCCATGGAGAACTGCCTCGAATATTCCACAGTACGGCTAATTTATGCACTTCCGGTAACAAATTTTTATATTTTTGAGCAATAAATAACACTTGAAAGTCGTATAAATGCGAGAAGGACTTGTTTTAATGCCATTCTTAAACCGAAGAATTAACAGCTCCGTGGAAACAAACAGGTTGAGAACTGTTTCCAGAAAAGTTACGCAGTGCAGCTTTAAGTAACAGCTAAAAAATGAAAATTAAATAAAACAAAGAGGTGCGGATTTACTTCCCAAAACAATATCGGAGATCAGGAAAACTTCGTCTCTTCATGTATGAGCGGTTTTATTTGGTGATAATTCAGTCTTTCAGGTTGTTAAAGGTGCACTGTGAAACCTTTCTGCTCGTCGCCACGGAGATCTGCCTCGAATATCCCACTTTTGATAACTAATTTTTATATTTTTGAGCAATAAATAACACTTGAAAGTCGTATAAATGCGAGAAGGATTTGTTTTAATGCCATTTTTAAACCGAAGAATTAACATCTCCGTGGAAACAAACAGGTTGAGAACTGTTTCCAGAAAAGTTACACAGTGCAGCTTTAAGTAACAGCTAAAAAATGAAAATTAAATAAAACAAAGAGGTGCGGATTTACTTCCCGAAACAATATCGGAGATCAGGAAAACTTCGTCTCTTCATGTATGAGCGGTTTTATTTGGTGATAATTCAGTCTTTCAGGTTGTTAAAGGTGCACTGTGAAACCTTTCTGCTCGTCGCCACGGAGATCTGCCTCGAATATCCCACAGTACGGCTAATTTATGCACTTCTGATGACTAATTTTTATATTTTTGAGCAATAAATAACACTTGAAAGTCGTATAAATGCAAGACGGGCAATTTAAACCAAAGAATTAACATCTCCGTGGAAACAAACAGGTTGAGGGCTATTTCCAGAAAAGTTACACAGTGCAGCTTTAAGTATCAGCTAAAAAATGAAAATTAAATAAACCAAATAAAAGAAAGAGGTGCGGATTGACTTCCCGAAACAATATCGGAGATCGGGAAAACTTTGTCTCTTCATGTATGAGCGGTTTTATTTGGTGATAATTCAGTCTTTCGGGTTGTTAAAGGTGCCCTGTGAAACCTTTCTGCTCGTCGCCACGGAGATCTGCCTCGAATATCCCACAGCACGGCTAATTTATGCACTTCTGATGACAAATTTTTGAGCAATAAATAACACTTGAAAGTCGTATAAATGCAAGACGGGCAATTTAAACCAAAGCATTAACATCTCCGTGGAAACAAACAGGTTTTCCAGAAAAGTTACACAGCGCAGCTTTAAGTAACAGCTAAAAAATGAAAATTAAATAAAAGAAAGAGGTGCGGATTGACTTCCCGAAACAATATCGGAGATCTGGAATACTTTGTCTCTTCATGTATGAGCAGATATTTGGTGATAATTCAGTCTCTCAACGTACAAAATAAACTAAAACAAAAAGGTCAAGTTGTGAAATGACTTCAGAAAAGCAGGAATACTTCTGTCGGAGCTCTCCCACCTGTGTGTTTCCGAGTTTGGGAGTGCTGTTTGGTGGCTTCAGTCTCTCAGGTTGTTGATGTGGGCGCAGATCTTCAGAGCCGGGCCCAGTTTCATGTTCATGGTGGACATGAGGTGCTCCTCCTTCAGCAGCAGCAGAGCCTGTCCGTCGATCTCCTGAGAGAGGAACTGAGACGCCAGATCCTCACAACCTGCTCAAGAACAGAGTGATTCATAAACACTGCACCATCTACATGAAACTTCAGTTCAATTAAGCTTAACGCGCTCATATTTTGCTGTTTCCTGATCTATGTTACAATGTTGTTTGCTCATGTTTCCTCCGTTCTTCTCTCAAACAGAAAACAACAAAACATCCACCTTGTGATGTCATGTGGTAATACAGGAAGTGCTCCACTGTGTTTTTAAACTCCACACACACTAGAATCATTTGGATCATTTCAGCCCCGGAATTGTCAGTCTCTATCGGACTAACTGTAAAAGGAGCTGTTAGCTTAAAAACTAAAAAAATGGAACCGAGCATTTTGAACTCTGGAGATGTAGACAGATTAATAATAAACTGCTACTCAAACATGTGGGAAAGACACAAAACAGACTCCAGGTTTGTATTTGATGATTTTACAACAAAAAGTCCTCAAGAGTTGATTTTATAACTTACTATTACTATTTATTTATTATTTTTATTTTATTACAATGGTTTAAAGTCTACTAGAGTTGAGTTTTATAACATAATAACATTGTTCAAAGTCTATTAGAGTTGATTTTACAACATTCTAACATAGTTTATAGCTCACTAAAGTTGATTTTATAACATTATAACATGGTTTAAAGCTCACTAGAGTTGATTTTATAACATAATAACATTGTTCAAAGTCTATTAGAGTTGATTTTACAACATTCTAACATAGTTTATAGCTCACTAAAGTTGATTTTATAACATTATAACATGGTTTAAAGCTCACTAGAGTTGATTTTATAACATAATAACATTGTTCAAAGTCTATTAGAGTTGATTTTACAACATTCTAACATAGTTTATAGCTCACTAAAGTTGATTTTATAACATTATAACATGGTTTAAAGCTCACTAGAGTTGATTTTATAACATAACATGATTTAAAATCCACTAGAGTTGATTTTATAACATAATAACATTGTTTAAAGTCTATTAGAGTTGATTTTACAACAT
>KN502469.1:5229-24119 GCA_000787155.1 Scartelaos histophorus | reverse complement strand
GTTAAATTGTTTTTTGATCACTCTATTTACACATGTGCAGGTAGAATTTTGTCATTATTATTACAGCTACAGTCGTGAAGATGCACAGAACAATGTGGAGTATGAGCAGATCCAAAAAAGAGGCTGAACAGTCTCTGGATTATTTGATTTAATCATACAGTGATTAATAGGATAATATTGACTCATACATTTAAATTAAATCTATTTGAACTTGTTTGTTATTAAATATTTGTTGGAAATTGTCCAACGTCCAATTAATATGTCACAAAACAAATACAATACAATACTACATGTGGGACAGTAATAACTTCTCTCTGGAATAGTTTGCCAATGATCTTGTTATAGCTCTTGAGCCAAGAGAGACGGGGGCAAGAGTAGATGTGCACTTTGGAAAAGCATTATGATGCCAGTTTATATGGCATCAAAAAGTATAGCATATTGTTTTGGTGTGGAAATGTATAAAAACTTAACACTTCTGAGTCATTCTCACTCATTGTTAAAAACTATCTCTTTATTCCATATTATGTATTTATGGGGTGAAAAAATATATTAGGGATCGTGTTAAAATAACTTACATGGAGGTTTGTCCACATTGTAATTACAGCTTAATATGAAATTTAAGCCACCAAACCCAGAGAAAATGTAGTGAGGGATAAAGTTTTAAATTAACACAGGATTAAAAAAAAAAAAAAACTGAATAAATAAGAATGAGAATAAATTGTAAATATATTGTTCAAAGTAGTAAAGTCTAAGATATGAATAAGTCCACCATGTTCATAGTCATTCATCACTACAGTGTTCCTGATATAATGTGTTCTGTTTTTTGTACAGAAACATCAGACCTATAACAGGTAAAACAGTCGGTACAGCCAGTAAGCAAGTTGGTGTGAGATCACGCATTAGGAGCCTGAATGATAATCATAAATAAATAAAATGTGTGTGAGGGACAGTTACACACTGAGTGTAGTTCAGTAGACCAAACTAACAAACACAAACTCTAAACAAATAGGTGAGTTAGTTTCAGTGTAGTGAGTTCCTCCTTTGAGACAGATATAAGGCAGTGTCCCACCATTTTGTTTGTCATTAATTAGTAAAACTCACATAGGACTGCAAGAGTGTTACTTTTTCCTAAAATTGGAACTTTGACCATTTCAGTGCAAAATTAGAGGAGCTTTTCATTTTCTTCTTGTAATCAGCGTCAAACTCCTCATTTTGAGCCACAGTGAAGTAGTTTTACCAGTCTCCAACCAAGAATATTATACTATAGGCCTACCCTTTCTCATATATTTGTCAATTTTTATATCTGAAAATGTTGAAAAGTTGACAAGTGGATTATCTTTCATTTCATCAAATTGCACTTTGGCTTTGATTCTGTCCTTCTCCTCAGAGGAACAAATTAAAACAAGGAAGCTGCAAAGTCGATCAATTTCTCGTTTTGTACCCTGAAACAAAACTTGACTAAATCAAAGTCTTCTACTGCATTTGTGTCTGCCCATTAGTCAGAATAAATACCTTCACCATATCTTCATAAAAGACAAAATGCAGGTTGGAGTAGGTCTCTTGTTTCTTCCACCAGTTGTTAATGTGGTCATACCAAGACCCATGCAGCGCTGCACCAGGAAACATACTGTAAGTCACAATCTTTATAGGCAGTTGAGTAGGCTCACGTACTCTTGCCCTGCAGAAATCTCTGGAAGAAGCTGCTCCATTCTCCTGGCTCTGGGTTGATAAAGACCATCTGGTCAAAGTGGTAAGAAGAAACCATCACGTCCTTCGGGTTACGAGCCACATACACAATCTGCACGAATAAAACATCACTCAGTTCAATGAATGATGATAATATTCATTTTTCTAGTCACACTGAGTAAATGTTACAGCAGCGTGAGTCCTAAAACACAATTGTCACCAATCAGAACTTTAGACGTCCTCATTACATAGTATAAGTCATTAATGCTTCTGTGGAGATTGAACAAATATCGTATAGTTTAAAGTGGTTTGTTTTCTTTGATATAAATACATTTTACATTTCTGTTGTCCTGATTCAGAGACTTGAATGAAAAAAGTGTGACTGCTGCTGCCATTTTCCATGTTGTACTTTAGGCTCAGATTTAGTCATAACATATTTTGATTTATGATTTACTGATTGCATATTATAGCATATTTAGAATTATATTACAATTGTATTACTATATTTCAATCATTTGTGGATCTTTTCACGTACTGGACCAGGTGCCCTTCCAGTGCTTTGTTCCTTGTACACCTGCTTTTATGCATGCTGGATTCATAAATACCTTGCAGTTCTTCTCCCAAAAAGACTTTGGCACAAACTGAACAGGGAGGTGAGTCTTGAGAAGAGATGTGAGCACAGAGTTTATCTTTTGAACCCCAGTGTAGACGGTCCCTGATCAGACAGAACATATTATATTGTGATTTACAGACAGGTTAGACCTTTTAAGAAATCTCTGCTTACCATCTTTTTGTGGAAAGCTTATCACTAAATGAGGAACCCTTACAAATATTTGAGAGCGAGGCAGGTTTTCTTGAGGTATTCCAGAACACAACATATCAATTGTGTAATTTATCCAGATATGTCCTACAAAACAAAAGGGACAGTTAAAAATGTTGCATTAACAATATCATTTTTCTCAGGGACAAACCTGATCTGGTGAAACTTGCTATCAATATGTCATCTGGCTTTGCCTGGAAATTCTGAAGGTTCTCTCAGTTTTCTGTGTAGCCAACCAGAGGCCACGGAACATAAACAGTTCTCGTGAAAACTGTTCAGCGTTCTTGCAGATAGAACAGTGCAAATAATGAACTATATATGCACCAAAACTATTCACACTCATAAACACTATTTCAGCCCTCACTTCAGAATAGATTAACATGATTTTTTAAATTTAACTGCCAGACAATAATCTATAACTGGGGAAAAAGGCATTAAGACTTACCGCATTATGAAAGAACTTATTTAGACCCGTTTTATCCTATGCCTATATATGTATACTATCTCCCCTCCATTTTAAACCAATCATCTTCGCACAGATGTGTGACGTCACACAGGTAAACCTCAAACGTCCTCGTGAGCTCTGTAGTGGTCGCCGGGTGCGGTGGCGCGCGCCTGTAATCCAAGCTACCGGGAGGCTGAGGCTGGCGGATCGTTTGAGCTCAGGAGCTCTGAGCTGCAGCGGACTATGTCGATCGGGTGTCCGCACTAAGTTCGGTATCGATATGGTGCTCCTGGGGGAGCCCGGGACCACCAGGTCGTCTAAGGAGGGGTGCACCGGCCCAGGTCGGAAACGGAGCAGGTCAAAGCCCCCGTGCCGCTCAGTAGTGGGATCGCGCCTGTGAATAGACGCTGTAGTGCAGCCTGAGTAATACAGCGGGACCCAGCCTTTTCTTATCGCTCTTTTCCCCCTCACAAAACAGCAACATTTTAGAGCGTTATTCAGTGTTATTTGTGCAGATATTTTATGACTGATCATGTATACTTCACTGTTGAAGAGGAAGTTTTCATCGGTCCTACATTGCCTCCTACTGGACAAAAGAACTCTGTTCTCAGCATAAATTGCGTTTTTCCTCACATAAAGCTGAGCCTTGTAGACTAGCCCTTTGTGCACCTATCCCATGGTACAAGAAAAACATTCTGTATATATATATATATATATGTGTGTGTGTGTGTGTGTGTGTGTGTGTGTGTGTGTGTGTGTGTGTGTGTGTGTGTGTGTGAGAGAGAAATGGTGTGGAATTTCCCTTAATCTGGCTGTGAATTCCGTTTTCTCCTTGCTCTTGTCCAGACTGCAGCCTGTCAGCAGTGACACTTGTCAAAAGACCCATTCCATCATTTAAAGTCACGGAAGAATAAACTATTAAAAAGGCCTCATCTGGCTGTGCGTAACGCGATTGTGACCAATCCGAAGGAGAGAGGCGGGTCATAGATCCCAGATACGCAGCGCTATTGGCTGACAGTGCGGGCTGGTGCGTCCTGTCACGGAGCGAGCTCCTTAAATGTTTAAGCTGCTCTGATGCTTCAAATGTCAATAGTCAAGGTCGGAGTAAATAGTGACACATCTGAAATGTATAACTTGCTCACGATTCGTTTTTTTACATTTTATTGAATAAGTTTCCTTATGTTGTGGTGGTATAATTTTATCAGTATGGGTTCTCTCAAAATACAGATTTTTTGTAAAATTCAAGTAAAATTAAGAAAAACAAAGCAAAATCCACAAGCATGAAGGAATAAAATGCTTTACTGTGGCCATGACACCGGCAGCATTGTAAAAGCCTATTCAGAGATTTACAATGGAGAAAACATGACCTAAAAACTGAAAAAAAAACCACAAAACAAACAAACAAAAAACTTAAAAAGCAACAGTGTCTGTTGAACAAAACATAACATTTTGTGCCTGGTTTGTTACTTGAGAAAAATCCTAACTATGTACATCCACAATACAGTTCCTGCCAAAATCCAATATGCAATTAACTGCAAGTATTCGCCTACAAATTGACTAGAAATCACAGTTTTGACATAATACTTAAAAAAAAAAAAAAGAAAGACAAAAGACACAATATACAATGTAAAACAGTCAAAGTCACATTGCACTGAACCCATAAAGTTCTCAAATCAATTTAATAATTAATAAAATCCGCAAAAATTTTAGAATCAATAAGACTATTTTGGGTAAGGTCATATTTACAAAACATGAACAGCTCCAACGCATTTTGTAATTTTGTATTTTTCTGTTTCTTCCCAACTATTTTAAAATAATAAAAAAGGGTTTATCAGAGGTTTTGGGCAAAGAATATTGAGCTATATAAGAAGGAAAAACCTTTGGGTAAAGATGAATTCTTACTTAAGGTGGAATTTCCTTCGAGATCATGTCTATGTTTTTTCAGCAATAGTGAAAAAGTTCACAAAAATGGACAAGCTTCTTTATTCAATAAACAAACTATTCACTTCTAGATTTGGTGCCAGTCCTTTCCAACTGCAACCAACAGCCTGACTTTTGCCTTCCTTGTCAAGATATAAATAACTCAGACATTGTAAAGAAAAAACAACAAAAAAATGGAGGACTAGAACTGTCTAAAGGCACTGGTTCAATCTTGCATTGATGTAGATCCCAGATCCAAGTTACAAGAATAATTTTGTTAAAATTCTATTAACAAACATACAATTGGGTAAATTTAAAAGATAAAAAGTGGCCCACGTGGACATTGTATATTGTTTTGCATATTATTTTCACATAAATTACCTTACATAGTCCCATCATTCAAAAACATTGATTATTCTTCCTATTTCATTGAACTATCATCATACTTCAAATCTACTGTACACTTTCCTATCCTTCCTCATTGTCTGAATCCTCTCTAGTAGTTTATCTCGGTCTTGGCTTGTCTTTTGTTGCCCCAGAGACGACCTTAAATCATTTTGACGTTTTCCATTCTTATCAGCTTCATCCTCCTTTTCATCATCGGTCACTGGAGCTTCTTTGGCAGGATTTGACTCATTTCGGGTTTGGCTATTTGCAGATATTTGCTCTAATAATATTTTAGTATCGTCTCTCAGATTACTGCTCGAGATGACATTAGCAGTGGAAGAAAGGTAGCGTGATTTTGGTTGTTGTTTTGGCTGAGCTGTAGGGGACATTGTTTCAGTCACTTTTGCTGTTTTTTCCTTGCTATTGTCATTGGCATCTTTACTCATCTGTTCATTTTCCCCGTCAGCAGATTTGGACATTTCTTTATCGACAGTTGTACTTTCTTTGTCTGGATTTGCATCTATAGTCATTTCTGAGGTAGCTGTACTTGTTGTGGATTGGTTAGTTTCGCTTAAACTGCTCAAAATCTCTGTTTTTGATTCATCTTTTGGGGCAGTCTCATTGCCAACGTCTTTGTTAATATCACTGTTAATCATTTCAGCAGGTTTACACGTGTCTGGCTCTTTTGTTACTTGGGAGGTTGTCGGTGACTGGTAAACTTCACTTGTGGTACTCGGGGTTACATTTTCCTCAGTCGCTGATGCTTCGTTGGTAATAATTTCAGTAGTTTTGTCAACCATTTTAGTCTCATGTGCTGAACTATCTTGGATCTCCATTTGATCATTTTCATTACTTACTGCTTCTTTTGTTTCTGATTCAGATGCTTCTACGTTTGGACCAACCTCCTCTGTTTTACTTTCCAAACTAATTTCAATAGTAGAATCTGATTTAAGTTCTGCTGTTTTGAAATCCTCCGTGACTTTAGAGGTGACTGTATTTACATTGCTCTCCACTGACGCGATGCTTGGTTCAATTTGAAAGCGACTATACACTTTTTTCGTTTTTGTTTCAGGTTTTATACTCTCAGAAGTAGACTCTTTGCTTACCTCACTGACTTCACTATTATTTTCGGGCACTTTATCTCTTATTGTGTCTTTTGTAACACTGGTTCCTGGATTAGTCGACTGGTGAGTTGAACTTGTCTCAGCTTCAGATATTTTGGGATCTAAACTTTTAGCATCTATAGATTCTTTGCTTCCCTCCATAGTGTTAGATGCATCTTTAACTGTAATTTCTGCAGGTTTGTTCTCTATTTTTGTTTCATCCTTGTCCTGCGTTTTCACTTCTGTTGAAATAGACTCTCCAATCTTACTTTGAACATCAGATGCATCTTTTGTGCTACTTTCTGAAGCCTTATCTGCCATGTTGGGTTCTTCAACTTTGCTCGTTGCTGCACTAGTTGAAGACTCCACTGTTGTGTTCTTCAAGTCTACTTCAATCTGCACAGAACTTTCTACTTGTTCTGACTCGGCACTATCAACCGTCTTTTCATTTTCACCAGATTTTACAGTCTCATTTATTGTTGATTGCTTTGTAGCATCTTGATCATGTCTTTTAGCGTCCAAATGCGCAGTTGCTGAGTTCAAACTATCAATGTTAGTTTTTGGTGGCAGATGCTCAGTTTGTTCAGATTTGGAAATGTCCTGAGATCCTTGCTTTTGACTTGTATTTTCACTCCCCCTTTTCACCTCTTCAGTCGTTGCCGCTTTCCTCTTTGGACTCTCTATAACAGTTCCCGCAACAGACAGATTATCCTCAAAAGTATCATCCATATCAACAGCTGACGGCATTGGTGACATGCTTACCTCTGAATTTGGCGTTTCAAAATCTGACATATCGGACACACTCGACTCAAAATTTCTAGTTTTGAACAAATTTTGGGGGTCATTTTTGGCCGGTGAAAGAATGTCTGAATCTTCTGAAGATATAAACTCGAGAGCCGTGGCGAATGATGCAGGACTTGATGCATCTGAATGGGACTCAAACACGGTGACCTCCTCAATAATAGAGATATGATATTTCTTTTTGGATTCATCTTGAGGTGAAGTAGCTGGGGTTTTATCTGATGACATAGTATTACTAGACTTTTCATTGATGACACTTATATCTTTTAACCATTTGGATTCGGTAGACGTCTTTAGCCTTTCTTGAGTGTCAACTGAATCTTCTTCTTTCGCATCATCTTTGCTAGACGCTGCATTTTTGTCAGCAGTTTCCTCTCTAGATTTTGCTAGAGATCCTATTTCAGATTTTGTTTGCAATTCACCTGAACTGGTCACACTGCCACTATCTTGAGCTTCAATATTACATTTTTCTTCCACTTTATCTTTTGGCACTATAGTCTGCAATTTATCAGACTTGTGAGCGCTGTTGTCAATAGATTTTTCATTTCCACTTTCGATTGGTTGTTTTTGCTCTGTTTTTGGCTTCTCTTGGTATAAGAAGTCTGTTTTTTCCATGCTATCCTTTATTCCAGTACCACTAGATTTCACTAATTCCTCCTTTATTGATTCTTTACTGTCCTCTTTAAGTTCATGTGACGGACTATCCTCTTTGGCCTCCTTGGTATTTTCAGTGCTACCAGAATCTGTCTTTTCGGACGTTTCCTCCTCCAAAATAGTCTTGGCACTTTGTTTAGTCGCAGCTTTATCACCAATTTCAGTCTGAACTTTTTCTTGACTTTTAGATGCATCACTTGCCACATCACCTGCAGTTGGACTAGGTTCTACTTTTGGTTTCTCAGTTTGAGCTGAAAAACTCTTTTGTTTATCACTGAGCGGCTTTAGAAACTCCCTTCTGTGTATCGCTGGGGACCATAACCTCGACTTAGGCGGTGCTTCTTTGTTTGCTTCCTGTGATTGCGATCGTTCATAGATTCGAGCTGATGGCAAAGAAGAGAGAAGATTCAACCCTAATGTTTTTGCAAAATCAGGAACTGAATTACTATTTTTCAACTGTGGATCTTTTGAGATAGCATCAGTCGTATTAGTAGATGGTTGATTTTCCTCAGCAACTTGTTCAACATTAGCCTGGTCTTGTTTTTCAGCAGGTTTTGGGGCATCTGTTTCTTGCTTTTCTTGAGTTAGTTTCTCTGTAGATGCAGGTTGACAAACTTGGCTTTGCTTTAACTCTGTCTTTTCTGACTCACTTGCAATTTTAGTTTCTATTTTATCAGAGCTTTGCATTGGCTCTTTTTTACTTTCGCTATCAACTTTTTCAATTTTACTGCTCAAATATGATGCTTCCGACTGAATTTTCTCGCTATCCTCTTTTGTTTTTTCACTACTTGACCCCGCTACATCCTTCTGCACCTTTCCCTCCTCTTTTGGTTCTTCTTTCTTTTCTTTTGTGGCACTTTTTTGTTTTAATTTGGCCTCCTCTGCTGCCTTTTCTGCTCTACGTTTTGCCGCTAGTTCTTTGAAAAACAGTAATCTCTGGTCAGGGTCGTCCATATCTAAAATTAGAGGAGGTTGTTGCAGTGGTTGCACAGGTGGCTGATCAATTTTGGATAATGCTGAAACTTCAACTTTATCTACTTTTGGGGCTACCTGTGGGGACTTAGCTGCCTCTGTTGTCTTTGCTAATTCCTGACTTTCTGGGAGCATTTCCAATTTACTTTCTGAATCTTTCTCAGCTTGTTTACCAGTGTCTTCTTCTGTCTTAGCGTTATCAGATGATTTGATAAAATTCCTCCACTCAAAAGGCTCTCTCGCCCCTGATCTTCTCTGACTAACAAAGGCCAATTTAGTCTGGTCTCCCTCCTTATCGTCTTCTTGTTCACTATTATCTTGACTGGCATTTTGATCCAGGGACCTAAAAATGAGAGATGATCTCAACCTCGAGCTCCTTTGCACTGCAGCATTGTACTTCCCACGAAAAGAATCATCTCGCCTTAGCACAGATGCAATAGGCTCTCTTATTTCAATCTCTTCTAGCTTTTCCCCATCAGTTGTTGACGAAGATTCAGATGGAGTTGGCGTGGGTGCTCTAAGTTCTTGGACTATTGGGGGAACAATTATTTGTGGTATATCATCTGGAAATTTTTTAGGTAAATCTTTTGGATTTGTTTTGCTAAAAAACGCCATTTGACTAGCTCTTGGTAATGTTGGAACCTTGAATTCTCTAACATTAGGAATTTTTGGGACTGCTAACTCTATAGCTTGTGGTGGTGGGGGTGTTGGTTGTTGCATAGGGTGTGGCATATCATCAAAAGGATCTACAACTTGACCCTGTCCCATTGGTAAACCTTCTGGCTCTCCTGAACTGTCATAAGCGCTAAGATACGAGCTAATTCTCCAATTTCTTAACCCTCTTTTCACTGTGGGGTCTTTGCGATCACTTAAATGGTCTTGCATAAGCCTCTTCTCTGTTGTATTAGAAGGAGTAGGTGAGGTTTGACATGCATACGGCTGACCGATATGTCTACGAGGGTGAGTTGTACCGTAAGCCAAATCTGGACCTGGAATCAACTTGTCAGAGCTTTGTTCCATTTCAGCATTTCTAGTAGATGATAAATAGTTTAAGACAGGATCAAAGTTTTCATGCGGGTCCATTTCCCGAGGGTATCCTGGTTCAGGATAGGGCTCTTCTTGTTGAAAATCCTGATTCCAAAATTTATCCACTGGCCCATAACCACCACCATAGTCTGGATCATGTCCTGGGTGGAGGTGTTGCTGCCCTCTGTAAAATGGCCGACCAGGTGGCTCACCTTCAGGTAATCCTGGTTGTGGTTGTTGATATGGTAAGGGGTATCTACCTGGTCCACCCTCTGCAAAACCGTGTCTTTTATGGGCAAGACCTTCCATTATTCTTGGAGGGCCTTGATCAAATGGGGGCTCAAGTCTAGTTTGGGGGTCTAGCCTGGATTGTGGTGATGGATAGCGATTGTAGATATCCATAGGTCCTTGAAAAGTCTCATGTCTTTTAAGCGGTGCCATTCTCCAGTCCATATTTTCCTCATAAGGTGGTCTATTCCACTCCTCCGCTTGTCCTGGATCCATTATGCGGTGTTTCCGTGGGTCTCTTGGCATGGGGCGCTCTCCAGGATAGGGGCGCTTTGATAAAACAGTCATATCCTCCATGTATTTGATGTCCAGTGGTTCAGACTGAGCAAACAGAATCCTGAATTCCTCATCGAATGTTGACACCAGTTGTCCCAGAAAGAGGTGGGCCATGCAGCGGTGGAGCTTCTCATAGGACCACATGAAACTGGAGACAGAAGGAAAGTAGTTAGAAATACCAATGCCTCTGAAATTTATTTTATTAGAGATTAAGGTTTGGTAATTTCGTTTTTGGGTCTTGGGCCAAGTAGGTCAGTAGAACCATGAGATTTGGAGAAAACTTCAGAATTTGGAAGAAAACACTGGACAAATCATTGTGTTAAATAATAATGAATAAAAGTTGCTTATGAAGTACAGTATGCATGTATGAACATACTGAAAGACATTTTTATACATTTTTTAAAAGACAAAATAAAATTGGTTCAAAATTGCTATCACTGAATATGAGAAATTAAAACTGGGATTGTTTTTTGCCACCTAACTCCAATACCTTATAATAATTATTTTATTTCTAAGCAGTCACAAAATTATATTTAAATTATCCTGTCCTATTCATGCATTTGAATAATTAATAACATTTACACATGTTTTTTCTACATATATTTCATCTTGTTTGTGAGACAGTAAAATATTTATCTACAGGGAAATTCTAAAATGTACAGTATTTTTTAATCTATTCAAATGTGTTTGTTTTTTCCACTATATATTTTACTTTTGTAATGTGATTTCTCACCTGTAGTTTCCACTGAGGACGGCTCTACAGTCTGTGAGAATAAAGCGGTCCAACATTTGGCCTTTGAAGGACTTCCCTGTGCGACAATGATACCTGATCCCCGTCACCGTCCTCACGCGCAAAAACTAAAAAAGAACAACACAGAAGCTCAGAGAACATGATCATTTAAACTACTTGGTGTACACAGGATTTAGCATTCAGTGCAAGCTACACTAGATGGCAGTATTAGCCCAACAGACTTGGAAAAGTACAGAAAATGTGAGGAAACTTTGTAAGCAAACTCAAAGGATAAAATGCATGTGCAGCTGGTACATGACACACAGATCTAAATACAGGGAGCAGATAAAGCAAACATGACAATGTAACAGTTACACCTGAATGGCTTTAGAAAGAACAGCACCAAGAGACTCATAAACCAAGAGTTTAAAATGACCTAAGAGAACTATTCAAGATGGTTAGTATTATGGCATTTTTGAGACACCAAACATCTCTCATAGGGGCACTATAAAAATGCACATGAAGTCTACTCACTCTGAAGACCATGTTCTTCAGTCCATATACTTTTATATAATTATGCCTTATTTGATTTGACACTTGTGTCTTGCTATCTTTTTGTGACTTATTTTAGAATTGATTATTGCTATTTATATGTTTACTCTCTGTTATTTAATATATTGAGATGAGTGAGCTGTGCCCAAAAAATTCTAATTCTAACTCTAACTCTGAGCTGAGTGCATGCTTGATTAGAGGTAGGTGTAATAAATTTATGCTTGGTACATAATGGGGCAATAGGTTCTATGCCTGATATAATGCAAAAGATTATTCAAATTCATCAAAAATTCTAAGAATAAAAAAAATCTACTTAAAATTTGTTTGTATTTAGTTTAGTACTTTTATTTAGTATGAGAAAAGTCTGCATAGATTAAAATTAGCTAATTTACACAACCGTGTTCCACAGGTATGGGGTGGAACATAATTTTTTGTGCCACTTTAAGTATCTGTTTAACCCCTCACCTGTATGGCCTGCAGGTTGACCCTACAGTTGTTGACCATATTGATGAAGTAGTGCACATTGGCCTCGTCCAGGAGCAGGTACACGGCCACGTTCCTCATGGCGGCTTTCAGAATGTCAGCAAAAATGTCCACGTCAGTAAACATGTCCATCACCACACCGATCACCTGCAAACAAACAATATGAAAGTGAAAGATGAGTCAAAGGGTGTGTTAAATCCCATTCATCCATGAAAAATATTGTTTCGTTTCTGAGAATAGTTTTCAAGCACAAAGCACACCTGCAAGATTAATTACAGTCTGAATTCTTGCTAGTAGCAACTCACAAAGGTTGTAATTATAAAGAAATGAAAACCCTTCTGCAAAGAACAAAATACAAAAAAACCCCTATAATTCTTTCCTGTTTTCCACACAGATTTGGCCTGCTGGCATCAACTACCGGTCTCAAGAGATACATCAATTTAATCCCATAATTTGGAATATTTCAGGCAAAGTAGTAACTCCAGGTGGCTTGTCTTATGTAATGGGACATTTTTAAAGAGTACAATGTTTATTCCAGTCTTGCATTACATCAGTGAAGTCAATGCTAAATCAATAAATAAACCAGTGTACAAAAGATAAATAAATTGTATAAATATATTTCGATTTTTCACTACCTGTCTGTAATAGAAATCAAACGTTGATAGAGAAGATTAAAAATAAAGAGCAAACACTGCAAGTCATTACATTTGTAGCTTGTAACTCACCATTTGAGCATTCTTGATGAGCCTTCTAGCCTGCTCTTTTATACTGGGCATGTCTGGAGCTGCAGGGTTCACTAACGTCGTTACCTCTGTGGGACCAATGAAGTGATGAATCTGAGGCCATCCCAGATCCAGTCCAGGCGCATCCAAATCCGAATGCATAGGCCAGTATGTATCCGAAGACCCATCTGCCGCTGTATCTAGGTACCTGTGCTCAGGATGTGCGCTCTGCTTGGGGAGCTGAATAGAGTTTTGGATGTAATCGATCTCAGGGGGTGCAAGAAAGTCCACAACATCCACACACTGGAGGAATTTGTAGTAGCCGTCAATGTCCTCCTCTAGTAAAGCATCTATGGCCAAGCGGTACTCCTCTCTGTAGTGGGGGGGCAAGTAGTTTGGGTCGAGGGGGTTGTCTCCTGCATCGGAGCACTGTGACCGGCGAGCCATGATCACGTCTGAGAGAAGAAAGTAAAAGAACAATAAGTTTTAAGCCTATATCAATAGTACAGAGCTATTAATAAAAACTTCCGCTACTGCTACTACTAGTGCTACAACTCATTCTATTACTACTACCACTTTTTTCATGGAGTACACTACTTTTCACTACTTCTATATGAACCTGTTGCTTTTGTTTAGTATTATACTACAAACAAAACACCAGATTATGGCTGGGTGATACAAAAAAATATAAAAATCACACTTTTTCCTGCATATTGATATAATACTTTATTCTATTTTATTGAAAACAAAAAAGAGCTTTGAATATTAATGCCCTGAACATAAACAATAATACCCATTTAACCAAAAAAAGTGCTCAAATTCTTCCTACAAAGTCTGAAAACTGCTCCAAACCATATGCTTTTACCAACAGAGGATTGTCTATAGAACTCTTGATTGCACAGAGCTACTTGGCACTGCACTATTGGACACTTCTACATGGATCAGTTTTATTGTACAACTAACAACACACTCCAGATAAGCCCCAAGTTATTTTACATTTCGCACAGCAGTTTTTCCATTGCACATCTTTCATTCACAATTTGCTTCAGATAACCTATAGGAAAGGTGGTTGAAGTGTGTTGCCCAAGGACCATAAAAGGAATACACACTTTCCTGTCACTGGGCTTGAACGTTAATCTTGGAGTTAGTGAATTAATGTTTCTCCCAAATGAGCCACTGCATGCCCACATTCCAGACCAAGCTTCAAAATGTGCCACCCAGGATAAAAAACTCCTTAAGAGAGTTTGTATTCTACAGGATGGCCATAATAAGATACAGTCCCTTGTAGATCTACCATCAGTTGTGTTTATGTCTGTCTACAACTGATGATAAGTGTCACAGTGTTCAGTATCACAGTGCAGCACCTCTAATGACGAGGTGTGGAGAGCCGTGTGCATCCGGTGGCCTATAATTACAGTGTCTTGTCATAAAATTGTACAGTACATAAACAATGGCTGCAGAAAATATTCCAGGATACATTCACGACAGTTTAGGATCAATTTAAAACCACCAAACATTCAGAAAAAAGTGATCGGGAATTTAAAAAAAGACAAAAATATGGAATCAAAAGAAAATGAAATTGTTTTTGAATTTGAGAAATCATCCAAGAAGAGTCCTATCTGAAGGTTGACTGGTTGGAGTTGCTTTTTTGTACAACCTAATTTGAAGTCACGTCAAATGTTTGTAAGTGTTTCATTAACAAATATTCAAAGTGTCATTTATTTAATTACTAAGATTTAGTACTTGGACTCTTGTGTGTTTGCACAATATGCTGCAGAGAAAAAAAAAACCCAAATTTTAAACATTGAATGATAATGTCAAATTAAGAAAAGTCTAGCCAAATGATTGATTGCTCATAGTTAAAAATACAGAATAATTCGCTGGTACATTCAGCCAATAAATATGATGGTGGATGGTGAACGGCTGTCTTACACATATGTCATATGTAATAACAAGCTATAAGGCTCTGTTTTTATTTGTGCAATTTGAATCATTTAACAAAACTGCAAACTTGATAATTTGTTAATCTCACATGACATAAAAGACACCTAAAGAGATTAAATTATTGAATAAATACTAAGCACAAGTGCAGTTTTTCGAATCATTATTTGACACCTTTAATCCTGCACTATTGAACACTGACTGACAGACTGAACTAGCTAGGATAAGGTTACTCAATATACAACGATAAGACAGAGGACAGAGATGAGACGTAAAACCCGTGCATTTGCCTTCAGGTGGTGTCATAAAATATGCTTTTCGCTGAGGGCTTTACTCGGTTGAAGTAGAATTTTACAATAAATTCTTTCACATGTCATTAGCAAAAGTGCGTCATTTGAATCTCTCAAATGTACTAATCTGCGGCTGGTCATGTTCAGACTAACTCTGTGTAACTCTGTCTTTCAAAAGGAATTGCGTAACAAAATCAAAACATTTCTTAATTTTATTAATGCTCCACATTGAGTCACATTCTCCACCTGTGTTTTTCAGCTTCCTGGCACCAAGGACACAGGCCACACTTTGTTTACTTTGGGATTTGCCTACTCACACTTTACATAGAGTTTACATGGTTGTCTAAATACATATGTGAAGTAAAACCAGGGCTGAAAGAAGCAGTCAAAAAGTAGACCAACTGCAAAACAAAAAGTATTAGAAGTACTGCCTGATTGAATAAAAGCTTAAAAATACACTAAGAGTCATATTTGAATACCTACTGTTCATCAGTCGATCTCCAAAAGAAACTAAACCCAGCTCAAACCAAGGCTACATGAGAACTAAGAATACCATTTCTGACAGCTTTACAACCTTGTCAGTATTGTGATCAATTTATTTTATAGCAATAGGGATATTACATTGCCCTTACTACCATTTGTTGTATAATAATATAATAATAATTCCATAGCTTCCGCAAATACTACTGTATCTACTTTTTACTGCTACATAATTACACATGGGTCTACTGCAAATGTATTTTTCATCTCACTTGGAGCCTACATACTAATGCATGTCAACACTATTTTCATTGCTTCACAAAATGGTGCTAGCTGTCACTACAATAACATTGCACTAAATATAGTGGATATTCACCATCTATCATGTCTATGAGAGTCTAAACAGAAAGCTGCAAATCAAATCAAGAAGATAAAATAGGTTGGCTGACAAGTTACCTGACAATCACAACTAAATATTGCATGAAATAGAAACTCTGTAAGTTGTCTTCCACTATTCTCTGCAAAAACATAATAAACTGCCAATTGGTGTGTTCCTATAGAAGGATACTATGGATGATCTAACTTGGTAATTCTTGGAGATGCACACTGAATTAGAAGTCCAAGTAATAACAAAGCAAGAACTCCAAAAAGTTGGCAGCACAAGGAAGATTGAATAGGAGGTATTTATTTAGATGACAAGCCAACATGTCTCAACCTAAAACCAGCAATAATGACACCTTTGGGCTTTTTAAAATAAATCCAGTTATATAGTTTTGGGTATCTTAGATATTATTGGATAAATGTAGACAACATCCTCTATTGCCTCTTTAATATTAAAATGTAATGTAAAATGTTAAAAAGTGCTACTAAAATATAATATAAGAAAATGTCCATTTCTTTGTTACAGAACAGAACTTTCTCATACCTATAGCCACCTAATATGTATAACTGCAATAGAAGAATAATAAGACCTTATTAGTTCTTATTATAGACCCATGTTTACTACACATCTCCTGCTTATGTCACCTCAAACTTTGACCCCGATCTTCGTGTGCCATATCATTGTAAACAGATAACTGCAAATTAGCCCCATTACAACAGTAAATACTTTTATATTTACCCATTTACACGGGCATTTTGCTTGACTAACTGCACACTTTCGGGGTAATGAATGAGGAATCCGCTGCAGGGTGTGGCTCCGCCCTCTGGCCAAAACGCTCTTTTGCAAGTTCACGTAAAGTCAAGCATTCAACTCTCTTGTGTTAAAAAGCAACAAAAGTAGGAAAACTACGTTCCCAATAAAATACTTGTCGAACTTTCTATAAAGTGAAGCCATGATACACTTCACACCCGAGAATGGCGCTCCGTTTCGCCTCAAATCCAAGTTATTTGCAAGTGTTTTGCCCGGTTTTCTCCGGAGCATACGCCAGATCTTTACGCACGGTTACGCAGGCATAACGCTATAAAACAACAGTAACCACACTTACTATCACAAATAAGCAACTCAGATAGCTAAAGTTTTTTGAATTGGCCAAGTTAGATCCTTAACTCACCTCGTTACTCTTTCCACGTCACGCTCGTCTTTGGTTAAACGTCGATTCCGTCATTTTTGCGCATAACATCCTCGCCTCGTAGTGGTATTATCCAAAGCGTATGTGCCCGAGAGAAGGGACTCTGAAGTCTATAGTTTACGGTTGCATCGCTATTTCTCTTTACAAGTACCTAGCTAAACCAGTTTGCTGTCACGCTCAAGGCATGTTGTTGGCAAAAATGTTTGAGAGAAAGAGACGAGAGAGAGACGGAGTTTGCTGAGTGGAAGCTCGCCCCGCCTCGTGTAAAATCACCACTGTTGCTTGGGGTAGTAGCTGAACTATGAACGCTTATCTGTACGTGATTCACCAGTTTATTGTACACAATCAATAATTACCTGATAATTGGAAACGTCAAAAATTCATAAATTAGGCGCAGTAGTCCCGCGTTTTGTCTTTTGTTACTTAAGTCTCTCATTATCTGGTTATTAAGCAATTATGCACAATTAAATTATTAAATACAATAAGCTATTTGTTAAATTGACGAGAATAAACAGTTAGAGTCAGTTATAAAAAGAGAGGCTTGTTAAAGGTGCACTGTTCCGCTTTTGTGCTGGAGGGTGCAGGGTCTTGTCTTGTATTGCCTTACCTGGAATGCTCCTCAGTATGGCATTAAAATGATATATCTCTATGAAGGCCAAACTACAGTTCAGATCTGTGGCAATGTCTAATGTCATACTGCCACACAATCTTTATATTTTTAAATCTTTACTCAGCTCCCCTATTTGATATTTGAAACTATATATGGTGTGGTTGTTTATATAGTTTTAATCCAGATATGACAATGGAGAATCAAAATCCAAATTTACCGGAAGCACTATCATTGAACTGGTTGCACAAGCAGTGTCACAGATGATGAACCAGGGCTTAACTGTAATTATGTGATTTGGGTTATGATGTTGTAGTGGTTGAGGCATAATAAACTACTATGCCAAAGATGCATGTCCATATGGGAGTGACACAGGGAGATGTGGTGCAATTTTGGTTACGTTGAAAGTTTATTTGTATCCATACAAATAAATTTATATAATTGTTGTTGTCTATATTTTATCTCCATATCAGTGTAGTTTCTCTAGATGGCCACAACAAAGACGGAATTCACAAATATGTATTAGAATTTCCCTTGGGGGATAAACAAAGTCATTTTGATAATGATACATAATGTGACTCTTTGATCTGATCAGCATCAATCTAATCGACAAAGGAACACAGGCAAAGTGTCTTGCCCAAGGACTCATCAAAAGACAGTTATACGGAAATCAAAAAAACAACCTAAGGGTAATTAGTAAGTAAGACTTCATTCACAGAGGACCTCTCACAGATTAAAAGTACTGTACAGAGTGGAAAGACCAAAACTTAATACATTTGATTAGTAAAGATTGTTACTATAACAAGGGTGTGTATCTCTTCACAGTCATCTTAGTGCCTCACACTTACAGTATTTTACAGGCTTGTCAAAGTCTCTTAAAGTGCTTCACTGTCGTCATTCATTCATTTGCCACAGCTGCCCCGGGGTAGACTGACTCTAGCAAGGCTGCTCATCTGTGCATTTGGCCCTTCTGACCGATCACACCATAGCACTTTCATACTAAGCAATGTGGATGATGTGTCTTGCCTAAAGAAACAACAACAGAATGTAGTCTGATTTGAGGTTGAACCTTTGACCTTAAAATGTCAAAAGTAACTTTTGTTATATATTGTAATTGTTTTTTCTTTTTACCTCGC
>JACN01024356.1:0-10023 GCA_000787155.1 Scartelaos histophorus | reverse complement strand
ATTCATAATACAGGTAAATGTCATTTTGACTAATAATTGTATCTCTCAAATAAGAATGTGTGAATGCGTCAAATGGGTTCTATAGATAAGAAATAAAAAATAGGCTACTTTTTCCCCCATTGAAATATAAAGGTTCCTTCAAATCTCTTAATTCATAAAAATCTTGCCATTAGTTTAGGTAAATCATATAATAAGAATTTACATATCTGAAACTTGGCAAGTGCTTAGTGTGTCTACAGCAGCCAGAACCAGTGTGTCAGCATCAGGGATCCGTGTTTGACATAAACCGTGAAGAGGCCTGTATCTCCTTCTTCATAATTGGCTTGTCAGTGCAGTGACTTGTTTTTGAAACAATTCCTTCTTTTGTGGAGAGGAGTGTTTACACTTGGCGGAGGAATATTTTCAGGTGACACCTTCACCAGTACCGGGACTTGTTGTGTAAAGCCGCTGAGGTTCTTACTCTGGATCCTTAATAACGACTCCACACGCAGGCCCTGAACACAGCACAGGGGTCGACTGGGGATGCACAGCAAACCTAAATTATTCAACACCTTAATGTTTGCTTCATAACTTCAAACTACAGTTTGATCATTCCCTCTAACCTTTCCAAAGTGGAGTTGCTTATTTGGGTCAATTAGGAAGGAAGCTTAGTTGGGTTTATCATTTATTTGAACTTCAATTAGGTAACATCCAAGCGTTGGACAAAAGTATTAATTTCAGCAGCAAATCCTCATATTATTCAAATTCAGACCTAATTATTAATAACAAAATGACTTAATTGAATAAAGCAGAATACTGATTTATAACACCCTAAACAAGGCAAGGTTTATTTATTTGAGAAATTAACCATTTGCATGATACCAAAGAATTACCAAAAGCCCATAGAACAAAACTGAGAAGTTGGGTGAATTTTTGTGGTGGGGGGTCCACAACCTAGTTTTCATGGATATGTTAGTGCTTTCCCTGGAATTTTCTTCAGTTTGGCATTAAACTTACTTGCATTTAATTAATTTCTTATTAGTGGCATTTTAAAACGTATTGATTCATTTAATGTGACCTGATAGCGTCTCCTGTTTTTTTCCATAAAGATAGATAGGTAACATACTGTAAAACATTTGGAACAAAGCAATAAATATCATCTCCATGGAGACAAGCATGTGGTTTACCATAGACTTGATAAAGATGTAGACTAAGGGTGTGTGATGTCACCCATAGCGGTCGGCTCCAATCAAATGAAGCTCACAGACTTTAGGGGCAAATTCAGAGCCATACCACCATACCAACATTCCAGCCAAAGCATTAACATCGCTATGGAGGCAAGCAGGTATCGAATTTCTTACAAGCAAAGTTACATGGATCAGCTTAAACAAAAAATCAAAACCAGAAAACAGTTTTTGCAATAACAATACGTTTTATATATATTGTATAGCCCTAAACACAACCCATTAAACCTCCATACTTCTCCAAACATGTCACTTCTAAAACACTCAGTATTCTTGATCATCCTCTTCATTTTCAGAGTCAGAGCTGTTTTTACCCATCTCCTCATAGTCCTTTTCCAAACAGGCCAGGTCTTCTCTGGCCTCAGCGAACTCCCCCTCCTCCATGCCCTCACCCACGTACCAGTGCACAAAGGCCCTCTTGGCGTACATCAGGTCAAACTTATGATCCAGCCGTGCCCAGGCCTCGGCGATGGCGGTGGTGTTACTGAGCATGCACACCGCCCGCTGCACTTTGGCCAAGTCTCCACCGGGGACGGCTGTGGGGGCCTGGTAGTTAATGCCAACCTGAGCATGACAAGACAAGGAGAATATTACATTTAATAACAATAGTTTTTCCTTCATTTCCACTTGCGTAATATTATTTTGAAGAAGGCTCCTGTCCATATTGAAGGAAGCATGAATTTGACTGATTTTGATGTATTTTTCAAATGTATCTTAACATGTAATAATATAATTTTAAAGCAGCTGTACTTTTACTTCAGTATAATTTTGGTTACTCTACCCACCACTGACCAATCTCTTTTAATGTTTATTCTCTTACCTTGAAGCCAGTGGGGCACCAATCCACAAACTGAACCGAGCGTCTGGTTTTGATGTTGGCGATGGCGGCGTTCACATCTTTGGGCACGACATCGCCGCGATACAGGAGGCAGCACGCCATGTACTTCCCACGGCGAGGGTCACACTTCACCATCTGATTCAGTGGTTCAAAACACGCACTGGTGACCTCCAAAACTGTCAGCTGCTCGTGGTACGCCTTCTCCGCCGAAATGATTGGAGCATACGTCACCAGTGGGAAATGGATCCGGGGATATGGCACCAAGTTGGTTTGAAACTCGGTCAAGTCAACATTTAGCGCTCCGTCAAAGCGAAGAGACGCGGTGATGGAGGAGACGATTTGAGCGATGAGCCTATTAAGATTTATATACCCGGGGCTTTCGATATCCAAATTACGCTGGCATATGTCGTAGATCGCTTCATTATCAACCATAAATGCGCAGTCAGAGTGCTCCAGAGTGGTGTGGGTGGTCAGGATGGCGTTGTAAGGTTCGACCACAGCAGTAGAGACCTGAGGGGCGGGGTAAACAGAGAATTCGAGTTTGGATTTTTTGCCAAAATCCAGAGAGAGGCGCTCCATCAGCAGAGAGGTGAATCCAGAGCCGGTGCCTCCTCCGAAACTGTGGAAGACCAGGAAACCCTGTAGCCCAGTGCACTGGTCTGTCTGAGGAGAGAGGGGAAGAAAGATTTTAAACAGGCATTCAAGGACGGCTGGCTCCAGTATCTGCCACAAATTCATGTAGTTGGTGACATCACGCAAAATCACCCTGATTACAGCCTGATGTTTCTGATCACAAACGCCTGGCTGCAGGGGCGGAGTTTAAAGGGCGTATACCTGTTCCTCACACACGGTTCCATGTATGTCCAGATCCCGCCCCTTCTCTTTTCTCACTCTCCCTTTTAATCTGCCACGTACTGTTTAGCAGCTCTGTCTGAAATGTGGTTGCAAACTCTAACCCATTCACGTTAAAGAAGACATATTTTAACCATGTTACAATCTACATCCTAGCATTTTTTCCCACAGGTCTATCAGTTCTGGACAGAAATCCAGTTGTCCTATTTCTATTACCAAGATGTTTTAAAAATATATGTTGTAATACACAGGTCTCCTTTAATGTTAATATGGAATTTCTAAAACATGATTATGCCCATTGTTATATTTCTAATCTTTCCCCATTTAGAATATTTTCATAAAAATCTAATCAAACAACCACAGCTATGCAACTTTTTTGATCAATTCTGAAGATAGCTCACAGCTACCAGTCAAAGCATGTCAACGTCTCACAGCAGAATTGTCTGGTAAAAGAAAATATTCAATGTGAAAAGATGTTTCTAAATGCTTGGTTTTGACTGTAATCACTGTCTATTCACTGTATACTGTTGTTGTGTCCTTGGGCATGACGCTTTGCCTTTGTTTGAATGTGTGTGAGAAAGTGATCTGGTGACTGGAGCCAATTAAAGGGTACAGATTGGCAGCCATGCTTCCAATAGACTTGTAAAGCTTATCAAGAGCCGCACAAATAATTAATTAATATTACTGTGTCAAACCCACCATTTTGCGGATCCTCTCCATGACGTTGTCGATGATGTCCTTCCCCACCGTGTAGTGACCGCGGGCATAGTTATTGGCTGCATCTTCCTTACCTGAGATGAGCTGCTCCGGGTGGAAGAGCCCTCTATACCGCCCCACACGGACTTCATCTGAAAACACAGTATAAACTCTTCACTGTGATCGGAAAAGAAACTGGGATTAAATTATATGTAAGACATTACAAATTATACTACTAGACTCAAGGTTTTTCTCAGACTAAAAGTATTTGATTTTCCAGATATCAGATCTAAACCTGGACTATATCTGGCCAAAATTAAAGCTAAACATAATCTAAAATGGGATTAAAACAGGAATATAAGAGACTAACCCATGGATAAAGTAGTTCTAAATAATGAATAACCCAATGTAGGACAAAAATCAATAGATTTGCCCATAAAAAAACTGCAGGGGTTCCTTGGCATCAAAGGCAGCCCATGTAGCACAGATTGAGAAACACTGATTCCAAGTATAACATAATCCAGCTATACAGAGATCAGCAGTACACACTAAACCATACACTCATTCATATTATGTACATCAAATAGTGATAGGCCTATGTATGTCACCTATGGACCTGTTGCTTGGAAACCTGCATCTGTTACACTGGCTTATCTGTGGACAGAGGCGCTCAAGCAAAATGAACATACACTGTGCTTTTCTAATATCGACTTCTTAATGAATATGATGCAATGTGATCGATTAAAGTGGTCCTTCTGGCTTACTGAACTCACACTTGTTCTGGTTTGGTCTATGTTTGGGCTGAGTTTAGATGTACCCTTGGTTTAGTTCTGTTCTAGTCCTGGTTTAGTCTTAATTTAGCTCTAATTTATTGTGGTATATGTGCAAGTTCGAAGACAGTTTTAAAATATTTGTTTTGTAAAACAGAAATTAACACAAATCTCCTCTAACTGAAAGGCTAAAATTTCAAATTTGATTCCGATACCAAAGAATAGACTCAATATTCAACTAAATAGGCTTTTACCATAGGGCCTTATCTGTGTACTCGCTCAGTCATCCAGGAAGGCTCCATAGCGTACCATACCATTTTAGATTAAGTACTGTAGATACCATGAAAAACTGAAAACTACTAGCATCATTTATTAATAGCATAGCAGTGCACTTACCAACCACAGTGGGCTCTAGATCCACATACAGAGCTCGGGGGACATGTCTCCCGGAGCTGCCTGTGTTGAAGAAGGTGTTGAAGGGGTCTTCTCGTGAGTTTGGCTCTGTGGGACCCTCCAGAAACACCCCATCAGGTCCCACCCCGTGCTCCAGACAGAAGAGCTCCCAACAGGCATTACCCGTCTGCACGCCGGCCTGGCCCACATGGATGGAGATGCACTCTCTCTATGGGAACACATAACAGGAAATGTACACGTTAATTAGAGTCAAAAGTTCTGAAACTAAGATACTAATTTGAGCAAGTAATAATACTAAAAAAGTCATATTCACTGGACAGAAATGAACCTTTCCTCAATAGCTTTACTATTACCTTGAGCTAAACAAGTATAAGACCACAAAGAAACCTATGGACCACTATGGAACATACCTCGATTAGATATGAATAAATCCTTTGGTAATTAGTAGGCAAGTAGGTAAGTTTGTGGGTACTACTTGTGGGTGACATGTATGTCCCCATGAAAATAGCATTTTGAGAAAACAGCCTTTCATGTTACACTGTCCTATAAAAATTATGGATGCAGGTTGATCATAAAACATCTTTAGTTGCAGAATAAAAATTAGCAATGTTGGAGTGTTGCACTGGATCTTCTAAACACAGGTGCTCATCAGACAGAGACTATACACTGCAAATCAGAGTGCTTCTGCCATTTTTCATTTTCTATCTTTAGTTGCAGATTGGACAATGTTGTGTTTCCATGTGAAATCTTATGTGTCTTGAGCTGGAATTAAATTACCAACTATTATCTTACAGTGACATCTATAATCTTGATTAATTTTAAATTCAGTCAATCCTGACGTTTCATACACGGTGCATGGACATCAAACACAGCCTCTATGAAAACCAAAAATGATTACTTTTAATGGCATATTGTAGTTGGATGTTTTAGCGCGTTCCTGTTCATTTCAGAACAATAGAGCGAACAGCACAGAGCCTATAGCTACACTTCACTGATGCATTTTCAGAGCCTCAAAGAATCATGTCTCGGCATGTTGAGAATGTCAGGTTTTGTTTTTCTAAGACCAAGAACATCCCAAGATGATTTTTAGTTGATGACTGATTGCACTGGGACCACTTCAAGAAATATGAATATTGTTACATGTAAACAGTGAAGGTTTAGTTCCAGTCTTGGTCCAAATATAGTCCTGGTTTAGTCCAAGATTGGCCTGGTTTGATTGTGTTGCTTATTGTTATGTCTTTACTATTGTCAAATTGCAAGAAAAGGAGGTGTCATTTTTTGCAGGAAGAAGAAATTCTAAATTTTTTCTGGCTAATACCTTGGATGTTTTCATTTGGCCAGAGAACATTCACAAATCTGGAGATGGCACAAACTGAGAAAGCTGTCAAAATATAAGTGCATCTAATTATAATAAATATTGTTAGTTGCAAAAATGGAAATCAGAATCTGGTATTTTAGAGGTGAGCTGTGTAACTTTTTAGTATCTTTTTAGATTTCTGCCACCTTCTCAGTGGATATTGCTTTGCCAGGAAAATTAGACAGTATTATGTACAGTAATATCTCCTTGGACACAAGTAGGTACCACCAGGCCAAGTTACAGACCAGATCTGTGAAGAGGCAACTCCATTCAGACTAAAAACATGTGCAATTAGATAAAATATAGAGAACATAGAGAATATAACATAACAACGTAACGCAATGGGGCCCCTTCCTCCAGGAAAGTTACAATACCATGAAAGAGACCAAAACCTAAACGCTACTGAAGAGTTTTCCAGAGTTGTACTTGGACAATAGTACTCTATAGTTAGTAGGCCTAGACATTTCACATTCATTTTAATAGAACTTGTGCTTGGTCTAAAAATGTTCAACAAGTTAAGAGTGGTAGTCGTTAAACACTTACAAAAAACGCATCATGTCGTATGTTCTTTCGAAAATAATAGACTATTTTAACATTGATCAAACAGAAGCATCCTCATTAGACCTTGTGCTACTGATGCATTCGTGTAAATTGTTCCCTGCTCTCCACGTTTGGAGTTTTTGCCGTTCTACAATACTATATGTAGGGCATAATGTCTAATGGAACTACTTGGGGCCATCCAGAATCATTATTTTTAATTATAGGCGAGCAAATGGGTATTGAGCAACTCACAAAAGAAACAGGGCGAGTTAAATCAATCATGCTTAAAATATATGGACATCAAAAATAACAAAGGGGGACTTACCATTTCTTGTGTGTTGAGAAAAGAAAGATGGCCCGGTTAAAAAGTTGTTATTGCATCAAGTTTCGCGTTAAGAATGACTTGTGTCTTGTGTCTCCAGCAGCGCGCTCCAAATGCCCCTCCCCTCGGCTCAGCCTATACCGTGGATCTGTTCATCTATACGAGCATCTGTGCCAAAAGGAGCTCTCTGCACTGCGCCTTCATCATACTGTAAACCTTTAGAACTTTTTTTTTTCCACAAACCACACATATAATCAATTACTGAACACTAAAAAGATCAAACATTGCCTTCTAATAAAGTAGGGTTACATAAAATGGATTGTGAGATTTAAGTTAGAATGTTGCTTCACCATAAACATATCTGTGGAGTTGCTTTGTTTCATTCACACGTTTGAGTAATCTTTTGTTTTTAGTCTATCTCCAAAGCTCAGAATGCTCTGTTCCACCTTGTGATGTCATGAAATTGTAGTTTTCAAGTTAACAGCTATATTTTGCCTTTGGTGTGTGGCAATTCCAAAGCGAAACAATTCTATTGACTTAAACACTTGTGTATTAAATATGTGTGATAAAACAACAGAACTCCAGGTATGTCTGTGATGAGGAAATATTATAACATAGATCAGAAAATAGTGTAATATGGGCCCTTTAATACATTTCATTACTTCAAACAGGATGCCCCACAGTTTGTACTTTGTAAATAAAGTTTATTCAGATGACAGTGATTCCTGGATTTGCCTATAATAAACCTGTTATATAACATATATAATTTATGATCAGAAAAAATGACCATCTACATTTTAAACTTGTGGTTCTTCAGTTCAGCCAGACAAGGCCTGTTTACAATAGATACACTGTACTTTTGTGTTCATAAAATAGTGATTTGATTTAAAACATCTGGATATACAATAGAAGTAGTACTATAAAAAGCTCAGATGATGATCCATTGACCACTCCATCTGGTCACATGTCTCCTGTCTCAGGTCCATAATTCCAACATAATGTCCACTGTGTGACAAAGGCCAAAAACAATAGCAGCGAGTGCAGGTGCTTCATTCATGTTTGTAGAAATATATTGCACTTTGATGACAAAATGAAAAAATAATCTCAAATGTAATGACAGCAATGTATAGCACTGGCCCGAGTCATGCATGTGGCTCCTTAAGGCCTCTTTTAAAGGTGTACTTTATAACTTTTCTGATGGGGGTTTGCCATTTATCTGTCCCTATAGATACATTTCCACTTTGCTAAAATATTACACAGTATAGCATTAAACTACTTTTGACTTTTAAAAAGTCACAAGTGTTTTTATTTACTAAATATACCTTAAAAAGCACCTCTCTACAGATTTGACAAGTAGATAAAGTCACATTCACATTCCTGAATAGCTTTGGAATGCTCTTGAGCTGTATCAGAACAAGTATAAGACGACTAGTATACACTCATGGACCACTATGGAACACCACATGCTCATTTAAAAGAATGATTTAATGTTGTAAATCACATTCTATTGTTTTTTATTATTATCATTGTCTACCAGAAATTGTGATAGTGCTGAATGACACACTGGAAGTTTCTAGGCAAAGCAATAAAAAAATTCTTTGGGAGCAAGCGGGTGGCAGACTCTCCACCAGAAAAGTTACATAGTGCACCTTTAAAAGTATACAGCTCAGACTCCATTGGCCACACCTCTCCTGTGTGTTCAGAGTTTTTTTGCATAAACAAACAGGACTGTGTGTATTTCTGACGAAGTGTTTTTTTCAGTTCATTCTCAGATAGTTCACTTCTCTCGTAGCACACACACGCCTGCGTCGCACCGCTGTGTCGCCATGGAAGTCACCACCTCCCAAGAGTCAATCACAGGGTCGTAACATTCAATACTGCTGAGGAGAGAATTCCCATCATATCTGCACAAAAAACAGGAGCAGGGTTACAACTGTTAAACTGTTATACTTAAAAGTATTTTAAGTATGACAAATGTAGCTTTTTATTGAACTAAAAACAGTCATAATAGTTGCAGTGTTTCCCATTAACAAAAAAAAAGGAAATGATGACAACCTAATGTCAACATTTTGTCTCGAGTCTAAAAACAAGCTGAACAAAAACTTGTAAAACAAAACTATACACGCAGTATTGATCAGCAGAGGCAACATTTATTATCCCTAAAGTGTACTAAATTAAACTGTTAAAATATGGATTACTTGGGTTACCAAAGGCTCTGTATAAACCCAAGGGAAATACTGTAGTTGCTGTAGCCCATTACATGCCAGGTAAATGTTTTTAAACCCTGGAGAACTAAAGACTTCCTCACCCTGCTATCGCATAGAGACGTCCGCGGAGGACTGTAGCGCCGACATAGCACCGTGGTGTGGTCATACTGGCCACAGTGGTCCAATAGTCTGTCCTGATGTTATACACCTCCACAGAGTCCAGGTGAGACACCCCATCAAACCCTCCAACTACATAAATATGGTCATTCAGTAACGCCACCCCGGCCCCTAAAAACACAGGGATTTTCATCATCAATGAAAATGTATGTTACATCCTTATTTATTGTAAGACATTTCAGATCTCTGAATAAACAGACCTGATCTCTTAGTGGCCATTGGGGTCACACTTGTCCAGTGTCCAGTGTGAGGGTCGTATCTCTCCACTGAGTTCAGAATATTCAAGCCGTCGTATCCTCCTGGAGTGGAGTACAGGGTCACAACATGAGATTCAGAATAAGATGTATAATTTAATCTTCTATTCCTGAGGCAATTGGTGTACAACCTTGTTTATTTTGTATTACTGAAATAAAAAGTATATGCTTGTGTAGGTATTTTGGAATAAGTCTACTTTAAATGAACATACATAGTATTGTGGTCAGTGTGGCAACCGCCTACAATACACCAGTGTACCATAATCAAAAGTGCCACAGGCACAAGGTTGGCATTTAATGTCACAGAAATCAGGAAGTAAACTGAAAATATATGATATAATATAATATAATAATATATATAATATAATATAAT
>KN502466.1:13126-23492 GCA_000787155.1 Scartelaos histophorus | reverse complement strand
CTAAATAAAGAGTTTTTATTAGCATTGTGGCATCGAACTATTTAATATCAAGTCTATTTCTTGGTACTGAAATTATAGTACTGTTACAACACAAATCTAGACTGTATTTTTTACTTAGAACTAATTATACACTAATTATACACATAAATGTTTTTCTTTTTTCCTTGCAAATTTGAATAAGGGGTCTGGCTTGGCTCATAGATTGTTGTAACGTACTATTCGTTCATTAATAACTCATACTACGTGTATAGCACTATTTTAGTGACTCAAATACACTTATTGCTAATGGGTGCAAGTTCATGTGGCTCAGTGGTTAGAACTACAGTACATATGAGGGGCCGATCTCAACTCTATACCCATGCCCTGCTGTATTGTTAAAATATAGCAATGCTATCCATATTTGCAATGTTCTAAACTGCTACAGACCTTTTGCACGTTCCTGATTGTCCCTATTGGTATCTGGTGCAGGTGTGGGCTCTGGGCAGTGGTCGGGAGCACCTGATGGACGCCATCTCTCAGTGTGAGCAGGAGGTGAAGCGCAGGGGTGGGCAAGAGCAGCATGCCCCCTGGAGGCTGTTCTTCAGGAAGGAAATCTTCACTCCGTGGCATGACTGCAGCCAAGATGACGTCAGCACCAACCTCATCTACAAACAGATTATACACGGCCTCAAGTTTGGGGAGTACCAGACGCCCAAGGTACTGGACTGTGATATCGCACTGATTCTCTTTGAACAACATCAGTCTCAGTTAGTTTAGTTGTGTGGCTCAACTTCATTTGATTGCTTATTTTATTTATTACAGAGAAAATAACTTTTCCATATAGTTAAAGGTGTGCTATGCACCTTCTGGTGGGTGTTCAGTCACCTGATTATCTCATTTTTGCATTGCCTGGAATTTTCTGCAGAAAAGCTTTAAACTTTCAAGTATATTCATTGGTTAAAAACACATTGAAAAACATATGCTCTTATTATCGCCTCTGCACAGATGTGACCTTTACTATGGCCTGGTTGTGCTTCCTGTCCTGATCGAGATGCCATACTGTAAAATATTATAGACCAATTAATAACATATCCAACGAGACAAGTAGTTATTTAGTAATTCTCAAGGTTTGAATCAAGTATTCAGAATAAAATAAGAATCTGCCAAGAATTAGAATAGGAGCTGAATCACAAGATACAATAGTTTACAACCTTGATGTGCATTATTTATGAAAATGTTCCTATATTCATTTACCATCAAATAAGAAATAATTTAAAATAGAAAAATATAATTCTTCTATTGTTTGCTGACATACTGCACCATTTTCTTTGTCTCACAGCAAGATGACCTGGTTGACCTGGCGGCCAAACATTTGTACATCCAACATGGTTCACAGAGCAGCCCGGCCGAGGTGAAGGAGGCCATACAGGAATGCATCAAGAACACTTTACTGGAGGCCAAGACTGAGGCCAAGTGGGTACAGATGGTCAGCACAGCACATTCACAGGTACGAATTCACACAAACACAGGGCATGTTTTAAATAGCATTAGAATGATGTATAACGCCTTTATCTTTCTCAGAGTCCATTCCTGAATAAAAAGCAGAGTGCTGAGGAAGTGAAAGCCCAGATGGTGGACTACGCCAGAGAAAAGTGGCCAATGCTTTTCTCCAGGTTCTTTGAGGTGGCGAAGGTCTCAGGTTAGTAACTTTAATTCCTTTCATACTCAAAATATCTGAAGTCTGAAACCACTTTGAGACATATTATACTGCTGCTTCCTTATGAGTTGTAACTTGCATGAAGATACAAATTATTTTCTCATTTATTAAAAAAAATGTTATAAATTATGGCTTCAATATCTGCCTACTGTCCTAACCAGACTCATTTAAAACTGTTTAGGGCCGACTTTGCCCAAGAACAAGTTCATAGTGGCCGTGAACTGGACAGGCATCACTTTTCTGGACGAGAGAGAGCGGAGACTGCTCAACCTCACCTACCCAGAAGTCACCGGAGTCAACGTCATGAAGTAATCAAATAGTCTAGAATAATAGTTTAGAAGAAATATAATGAAATGAAAAAATATAAAATGCTTGTATATATATCTCTATTTCCAGGGAGGGTAAAGGCGCAGGGCAAAAAGTGAGTTTGGTGACCCTGAAAGGAGACTTCACGCTGAGTGGATCCAGGGCAGATGACATGGCGGAGCTGGTCACCATGTTCCTCAGTGGTTTAACAGAGAGGTCGCAGTACGCTGTGGCTCTGAAAGATGGGGACAGGACAGGTCTGAACCACTACATCTATTTTACCTTTTGGGTTTTTACCAGACGTGAATAATCGGCCTCCATTTTGCCCACTCCACATTCTCTGTTATCCCTCAATACACTTATTTATAGCATTGTAAAGGTAATGATTAATATGATAAAAGTCCTAATTCCCAAATGAAATACAGTAAATATAACTTGACTATACAATTTTTACCATTTTTGTGACGTAAAGTTTGATATGATATGCCTCTTATTGGTGGTTCTTCACACAGATTCTCTTAGGAACATCAATGTTAAATTTCCCCATCTTAAAGTATTTGTAACGTGATTTTTTGGCCTTTAAACAGATGACCCGACATTCCTCCGCTTCAAAAAAGGAGAGCTGATTATCATATTAAAGGACAATGAGTTTTCCCAGCAGCGTGGTTGGATCAAGGGGCAGAGTGCAAACTCAGGAAAGAGCGGAGCTGTGCCCATGGAGGCTATTCTCATTTTACCCACACTCACCAAACCAACCAATGATGTCATGGTAAGAGATAAGCAAGCTATACAACTTTTCTAAAATACAAGTATTAACAAAACCAAAATACTATTTTTATGTGTCTTTTAGAACCTTCTGAATCTGCCTCCAAACCAAAGGAAGAACATTCCCATTGAGACTGACATTGTGGAGAAAGTGGCTCCAGCTACACTCCGAGAATACTCCGTTCAGTATTTTAGGTTTGTACAGTTTTCTATTCTGCATTTTTATTAATAATTGAAAACATATATTATATAATTAAATGGGATAATGTTTTATTTTATGTTTTGTATATTGAAGGATATAGGATTTTTCACTTCACAATTTTGATAATTGTCTCCAAGCACAATGTACACCTTTCCTAAGACTTATTCTATTCAAATTGAAGCTGACAGCTAATGTCTTTAGTTACATTTAGACTGCTTTACTACCGAGTGCATCTTCAGAATTTAAGAAATAGTTTAACTCTAATAGTGTTGTTATGCTGCCATCTTTTTAACTAAAACTTAAATTCTAAGGAAAAGGTTTGATATCTGATACTGATCATGAAAAGCACTATAATAATTTTACTATTCATGAAAGGTTCAATTTAGTTTTTTATGTTTTTCTGTAAAGATACTATTTACCAGTTTCAGTATCGATTAGTATAGTTAGTAGTAGTAGTAGTAGTAGTAGTAGTAGTAGTAGTAGTAGTATAGTAGCACGGTTTCAATACTTTTGACAACACTAAACCGTAGCGCCATTATTAAAAGCACATTATTTCTTTGTTTTTCAAACAGGCAGCCAACTAAAGATGTAAACAGACAGGTGATCTCTAGAAATGCTGCTCCTGAGCGTCTGTGGGCGCACTCCCGAGAGCCCATCAGACAACCTCTGCTCCTTAAGCTCATCGGAAACTCTGACCTCAGCCACAAAGCCTGCCTCACCTTCACTGATATCCTGCACTAAAAACTTACTAAAGTTTTATTCTGTCTTAAAATTTTGACAACAATTCTTTTCTTCAAACATCTGCAGTTGCCGCCGCACTTCATTCATTAAATACTGAATACAAATATAAGTGGATATAGTTTTCCCTTGACTGCTGTGTACCCATCTTGAAGTACATGGGCGACTACCCGACCAAACAGACCCAGAGTCCCCTGGATCTCACAGACCAGATCTTTGGACCAGCCACTCAGTATGAGCCGCTCCGGGACGAAATCTACTGCCAGATCATGAAGCAGATGACAAACAACAACAACAGGTTTGTCCTACTCTGAGGATTTACCATGAAACAGGCTCGGCTGTAAAGCAATGCGATCTGCTGTTGTGCCGTTGGGCAAGATACATGTTGACTGAAATTAAATGTATGTCATCTTAATATTGATGTATTCAGCTGCCGTTCAATTCAATTAAATTTATTTTTGTATTGCCCAAAATCACAACAAACACACACTAACAGGTCCTGTCTAAGGACAGGAGATGCTGGGAAACTCAGAAAAAAATAAAATAAAAAATTGTCATCTAGAAATAATATTCAATCTGAAAGTACTGGACTGAGAAACTACAAATGTATACTGCCCTAAGCTAGATTAGCCATCTTAAAGGACACATATAGTGTTTGAGCCTGCTATAATTGCTATAGTTATAATCCATTATAATATATTTGCATATTTTAAATTGCAACAAATATAACATAGTTAAAAGCTCTGAAAAATGTTCATAATAAATCTGCTTTAATATAATATTACAATTTTATGTTTGATATACTTAAAATGTGTTCTTTTAATTGAAATAAACATTAAGATGGATATAGATAACGTTATACATTTATTTAAATTAAACTTTTTTTTAAAGATTGTGCAGGTGAGAATGATTTACTGTTTCCTTTATGATTCATTTGGCAACAGAAAGAGAAGTGCTATTATACACTATTATACAGTATAATAATTCAACTATATTGTAAAATGCGAGTGATATGTGAGGAAATGAAACGCAGCTCTTTTGTCTTGTGTACCTATAAATACAGGTCATATAGTTTTTTTTGACACAGCCAACAGTCATTTCCTCTTTGTTGTATGCACAGATTCAGTCTGGAGCAGGGCTGGCAGCTGCTGTGGCTCTGCTGTGGCCTCTTCCCTCCCAGCCAGTCCCTCCTCAAACATGCACAGAAGTTTTTGGAAACACGACGAAGAGAAACACTGGCCTCTGACTGTGTGCAGCGCATGCAAAACTCACTCAGGTCAGACAGTATGGAATATACAATAAAAATGACAAATGAAGTCGACAAGAGGGGAGGGGAACACTAGAATAACTGTAATATGTCTCTATAATAACTGGTACATTGGTAAAAATATGTAATTCACTCAATTCAAGAAGACCTATGTTTTTGTTTTTGTTGGTAGGATAAGTAGGTTATTATTTTACATTTTGTTCACTATAAAGTCAATAGAGACAGACTTACTTCATAATAGAAACAGGTTAACTAACTTCCTGTTTGAAACAACATAACTGTGTAAAAGTGCCTCTTAGTGCCATTTACAACAGGAATATCAGATTTTCAAGAGGGCACAAAGACTTTTCCTGAGCGCCCAGATTAAGGCAGGACAATGCAGGATTACTCAAACATGCATGAAGTAAAGGAAAGAGAACTATGGTAAATTAGATCTAGAATGAAACTAGATCTTTGCCATAAACAACTTCAAAATACCAAAGTGAACCATTGCAAACACTTTCACAACATCCTATTTTTTGTTGTACTTCAGTCAGTACAAATGCGAATTCTATTGTAGGCCTCACAATTCAACTCAGCACAAGTAAACCCTCGTGATCTAACAGAGAACATAAGTCCATCAAGCAGCAGCGTTAGTGAATAGAGAGAGGTGCCCCCTGTATGTCACAGCAGCAGCCTCGTGATAGTGCTGCTGATGTGGGTAAAGACATGGCAGGCTCGTGACTGAGGACCCCCCCGTCCAGTGTACCATGGCTGGACTCCTCTTTGTTCCCACGGACATAAGGGCACTCATTGCATTTACTACACTACGCCTATGGACTGCAGGCTATAAGTATTTTTATGCACCACGACATATTGATCTCATAAAGGGAGTAAAAACGACAAAGAACTTAAAGCGTGCACACCCGTAAAAAGAAAGACGATTTTGTTTTTCATAAGAGATTCACTGTTTCTTATGTTTTCTCTCATATTGTGGTAATTGTGTTATTATGCTGCTGTTAAACTCAATGATAAAACAAGATTTAGGTAGCATGAATGTCATTTGGTATTGAATATAAAAAAGAATAAAAATGGAGGAAATGATCTGCTATATCATCAAAAGCAAAGAGATAAATCAAACATAATGGTCATAAATGAGAATTGTATGTTGTGTTTCAGGATGGAGCCCAGGAAACTGCCTCCTCACCAGGTCGAGGTGGATGCGATTCTACAAAACAGTCTCCAGATCTTCCACAAGATACAATTCCCCAACGACACAGATGAGGTATGCACACACGTATGAAACTAAAACTATTTACTAAGTTCACATTTTACAACCAAAGTGAAACTATTTCATGTTTTATCATCAAAATTACTAAAAATGTACACTAGTGAGCTTTATCTTTTATTCACTAGAGATGGGCAATTACAGGTCTGACATCATCCAGATTTTTCTACTCAAAGTGCATAGAATTTAAAAACACAGTGGAGCACGTCCTGTATTACCACATGACAAGGTGGAGTGTTTTGTGTTTCAGATAAATATGCAGGTTTGTGTGTTAAACGTGTGAATGACACAAAACACAACTCTGGGTATGTGTTTGATGAGGAAACAACATTATCACATAACTAAAATAGCGTAATATCCATTATTCTTATACACTAGACCTTTGATTACACATGAATGCACAGAATGAATTAAAATATTACTAATTCAAAATGTTAAAAAACTGCAGTTTGAAGGGATCCAGAGTCTGGCTGGGGGTTGTTCATATTAAAATGGTTAACTTGATCAGATTCTCTTATTCTCCATCAGATTTTTGAAGTAAACACCAACACCAAGATCAAGGACCTCATCCACAGCATCTCCAAAAAACTCAAATTAGCTTCAGCAGATGGATTCAGCCTCTTTATCAAGACGCATGATAAGGTACTCCAATATTTACTGTGAACAAAGTAAAATCAATTCTAAGCATCTGAATTTACTAACTGAACATTTACAGGTCCTGAGTTTGAATGAGACAGACTATTTCTTTGACAGCCTCAGACAGATCACAGACTGGTCCAAAAGAGCCAAAAGGATCAAAGATGGTACAATGTCATTTTGAATATGCATGTTTTATATTATTATCCATATTCTGACTCTGTATGTGTGTGGATGCAGCGGCTGGACCCTCCAACATCTCCTATCAGGTCTTCTTCATGAGGAAGCTTTGGTTTAACGTGGTCCCGGGACGAGATCTCGAGGCAGACCTGATCTTCCATTTCCCTCAGGTACTTTGGTGTTTAACTTATATAATACAATATAATACAATATAACATCTATATAAAGTATTTAATGTCTCTTTTGTGTTTAAGTAATACCACAAAACAAAGAATATACCAAATTAAACACACATATTGTTTTTTCTAGGAGTTGCCAAAGTACCTGAGAGGTTATCACGTTTGCACCAAAGAGGAAATGGTTTCTATCGCGGCTCTGCTTTTCAGAATAAGAATCAACAATGACAAGAACCAGTTAATGACGCTCCCCAAGATCCTGAAGGAGCTGGTGCCTGCGGATCAGTTCAAGGCCATGTCTGAGAATGAATGGAAAAAGGTCTGCATTTAAACTGAGGAAAGCACCATGTACAACACCATATAATATGGGATAAGTCACTAACATGTATGAGTGCTGGACATTTGTTGGATATTGAAAAAATGTAATATACTGGTATATCTCATTTGACCTATTCATGGGTTCCAGGATGACAAGAAATTAGGGCCACTGACGAATTGAAGAATGGGAGAATTGATACTTTTTGGATTTTGAATTAACTTTGCAATGTTCATTTGACCCATTTTAAGTTCTATTCCAACATGCACAACTTACTTTTTAATACAGTTTGTAATAGAAGTACAGTAAATAAGACCAACAAACAATGGCTCAGAATTGCATAAAATTTACATAAATATTGCATAAGATTTACATAAATGTTTAAATACAGTCAAGCTAATCAGTTTTATTCTAATTGACAAGATTCAAAAAGCAAAAATGTCTTGTTTCAGTTGAAGTTCTTTGTATGGAGGTTGACCTTTCCACTAGGCACTGTTTTGCTTTAGGCAGTGAAAAGAAATCATTAACCCCTTTGAACAGGGTACACTTCATTTGCATTTGGCCGTAAGCCGAGCTCATGTTGAAGCCAACGTTTATGTAAACTCACTTAACTTAATGATCAAATTCAATTTAAAAATATTTTGGGTCTTTTTCAGTCTATAGTTCCTGCCTTTAACAAACAAGCAAACCTGACAGTGGATGATGCCAAGGTTGCATTTCTGAAGATGGTTTATCGCTGGCCCACATTTGGCTGTGCGTTCTTCGAAGTCAAGGTAAATCACACTTTTAAGTCTATAGTTGCTGTTTAGGCACTTTCTTATTTAAATTTTTTACAAATATCTTTGCAGCAAACATCTGAACCAAACTTTCCTGATATTGTGCGAATAGCCATCAGCAAACAGGGTCTAACGATTATCCAACCCAAAACAAAGGTAATGCTACTTAAAAATGTAACAAATCTTTGTAAATGTGTTCCATATTATGAAACACACACTATTTAATTTGCAGGAGGTTCTTGCTAATCACCCATTCAACAAGATTGCCAACTGGTGCAGTGGGAGCACATATTTCCATATGACTGTCGGAAACTTGGTCAAAGGCAGCAAATTTCTGTGTGAAACCTCACTGGTGAGTTTATGTCATACATGTTAACACGAAAAATAGTTTAATTATGTTTTTAAATTGCTACAAAAAAATGTAACTATTAAATATAATGTAAACAGGGTGAAATTAATATTGAGTATTTGATTGAGTGTTGTTCTTACTGTACATTTCATACTATTTACTATTACTCACTCCACTTATGTTCTGCTGTGACTTTTATTGTGAGATGATTGATAATATAGAAAATATAGATGGCAAGTGAAATCTTTATTTTTATTTTCAGGGTTACAAAATGGATGACCTCATAACATCATACGTGAACATGTATCTGAAAGAGAGAAGAGCCGTGCAGACCAGGAACCCACGCTTCAACATCTGAGCCAACATCACACAAGACAAATATATTCATTTATTTCTATCAGACCTGCTAAGAACTATAAAGTAATATCAGTTCTATTATATTACACAGCACAGAAAATATGTATGTCATTTAAACACTTGATTGAGATCAGTCCATCCTATAATACAACTATAGTTTAAAAATCTCATATTCACTTGAAATTCTACACTCAAATATTGTTAGTTGTAATTTCCAGTACTCTGAGTGAAGATCATTGTGTACGATTTTTACTGCTCAAACATACATTAAAGTTTCACTGTTATTACTGTACCTCCAATCTCCTTATCAAATATGCAACTATACACTATATACCTAACTAACTGTAACTACACCATGTGACAAGGATAGATCTATGTGTATTACGGAGGTGCGTATTACATTGTGGCACTTTGTAGATTTAGTATTGTATTTAAATGAGTGTGAGGATGAAACCTGCCTCTGACCCACTGTGTTAATAGGTTCTTTTTTCAGACCATGAGTTTGAGCAAACCCTTGATTCTTGAGCAAAATCTTTGAGCAAACTCTTGTAACCTAAGAATATAAATTATCAGATGAGCCAATGAACCCCACTGGACTCTGACCCACTGTATTTTAATGTATTTATATTTAGAGTAGCCACAGCCCACAGAAGGACCTTAGCTCCAGTCAGGTTTTTCTTCCTTAATTGGGCTATAACAACGCTGACTAAAAGGGAAGTACTGATCATTCTGAAGTACTGTTAAGTAAAAAGTAGTAGTAGTAGTGTGACTAAAAATGCCCAAGTACAAAATAGTAGTACAATAATTTACAGCAGTCTAGTGTCAGTGTGTAGTCTGTGATTTAGCTTGTCTCCCAGAAAATGTTTTGTAGTGATTTACACATGATTCATTCAAAATAGTAAATAGTAAGGCAAATATGTAATCATCACTTACATAGTTAAAGTACAGTTAAAGTACCGATGCCAAAACTAGAACAGCACTGGTTTGATTTAAACTTGTGAAATATGATGTTTATAATAAATGTGATAAATATAAAGTATCCACATTTGGCAATTTACTATTACACTGTTACCAGTAGCACACACACATAGAAAACAACACAAAACACTGGAGTCAAGGACAGAATGGTGAGTCCCACAGGCCCTCACACACACACACACACACACACACACACACACGCACGCACACGCACACGCACACGCACACGCACACACTCACACACATGCACGTACACACACACACACACGCACACACTCACACACATGCACACACACACACACTCATTCACTCACACACACACACATACACTCACACACACCCACACACACACTCACA
>KN502466.1:0-12906 GCA_000787155.1 Scartelaos histophorus | reverse complement strand
ACACACACACACACACACACACACACACACACACACACACACACACACACACACACACACACACACACACGCACACACACACCCACACACACACACACACACACACACACACACACACACACACACACACCCCGATACACTATAAAAAATGTAATTACATCTCAGGACTCTCCCCTTATTTTTTCTGCTACGCCGTTCTCGTTTGCCTTGTTATGTTGCTGCTTTACCTAAGACAGACTCAACAAACTCTTCTTCCTTTACATTTGAGATCTCCTTGCTCCTCTCTGACTGTGTTGCGTAGTACTCAGTTATATTTACACTGAATCAATCAATGAATTTTCTTAAAGAAATTGTGCACTTCAGAATACTCTTCTAGCAGCATATTTTTACTCCTACTTAAGTAACATTTTGCATGAAGTACCACTACTCTTACTTTAGTAAAAGTTTTGGTCACTCTTCCCACTGTAAGTCTATAAGTAACAAAAGTTTTATGTTGACAATATTAAATAATTTCAACATTGTTTCAACTGCAGATTTGTTTTGCAGATTTTTGTCTACTCAATCTTTAAATTAGCTTTATCATTTCTTGGACTAAGGCTGTGTACTTCTACAATATTATTCTGAAGTAAAATTTGTGGCTCGTCTACCCACCTCTGCGATTCAAACGAACATCCTCACACCAATGATCCTGAATTTATGAGCATCACCTCCGTAAACAGTTTCACGGTGACGTTTTTGCTTCAAACCTCAAAAGATACAAAACAAAAGTGCGGGCCAACCCAATTAGCAGTTGGCCGTATATCATGCGATCCGCCCTGTTTGGATAGTAGCTTCATTCACTTGTTACACACTCATTTGCATATCGCCGTTATAATGACAGAGTGTTAGATGCAGCTGCGATCTGAAAGAAATATTCTCCGACCGACGAAGGCAGGGGCTCTTGTGCACATCTGTCCTGCAGCTATGTGACTGATTATTTTAGGCATTCCAATTCAGGACGTCCCCAGGAGGCAAGTGTCCCAGAACAAGGGCCTCTGTCTCTGGTCTGTACCCCCCCCTTTCCCCTCTCTTGTTTTTCACTCTCTCCTATAGTGCATGGGGCCCTGTATCTACAAAATGATCATCTCTAAAGACCCTACTCATAAACTTGTAAATGAACACAACCCATCCTCTATGTATGAATGAGTGAGTGAGAGGGAAGGGGGGGAGTAGCTGAGTTTCCATGGAGTAATAGTGGACCTATAGGGGCGACTGTGGCACGCCGTTCTCCTCGACGCCGCCAAAAAAAATCTCAAATCTGCGTCGCGCCCTGACTCGCGCTATTGTGAGGGGAACACAAGTGGTTCTCAGAAGGAGAAGGGGACGGAGAAGAAAAGGGGTGGGGGTCAGAGTTCAAACCAAAACCTCACAACGGGACCCCCTCTCTGTTATCAAATTTGTCCGGGAGACAGAGAGGGCTACAGTGTGGTGTCACGGAGAGAGGAGGAGAGAAAGGAGAGAGAGAAGGAGAGAGGGAATGGGAATATAGAGAGAGGGAGGAGAGGGTGAGGGTTGGTAGTTCAGCCTCCTCTGCTCTGTCTGTGTCAGCAACTCAATTGTCCCACTCCGCCTCAGACTCTCTCCACCTCTGCAACTACGGTGAGTCCTCTGCTTTTCTTTAGAATGACTTGAAAACATTCTCAATGCACAAACTGACTGGCACTTTTACTTTTTATCCAAGAAGATTATTTTTATTTTATGCATGCCTTTATTTGATCATAGTTTATATTTTACTATTATTTTTCATTGTTTTATGTTGCATCATTATCGCAGAATAATGGTGCAACGTAATAGCATGGTAGGTACAATTCACAACAATTTTAACATAAATGTGAATTAAGGAATTAATAAACCAGAATTGTAAAAAGTTTGACCAAAACATAAGTAAGAATTTATTTTTTAATACTCGTGCAATTGCATACAGTTGCATAAGTACTGAAATTATTGTATGATTTAATTTACTAAATAAGAATTCAAAGCACAAAAATTAAAAACTATCATTTCAAACTGTCCAGTAGTTTCCTGAATGAATTTTTTGGGGGGATATCACCAGGATTATGTAATTAGTTGCTACTTTGCTTGACTAGTTTAAGCTGTTGTGGCACTGCTCTGTGGTTTTTGAACTCTATAGTGGTGGCTGTTTGAGGCCCGTCTCTAAGCAGGATTATCCCCAGAAGGAGACACTTTTGTGGGTGTTTTGTGGTCCTGGACTGTCCTCTCTCCTGGGACCAGTGCCTCCTCTGTCAGATCTCTTTGCCCCTTTATGGCCAAGGTCTGAGCTTTGGCTGGTAAGAGCCAAGTGGTCTCCAGTCTCCAAAACACTGGGATTTACTATAAAGGCATGAATCAAATTCACTGTTACATTTGACTGCCTTACAATGAAGTCAAGCACCTGCTCTGTCTTTTCAATGTATTTGTGATAGAATAATGTTCTGTGATAAACTGTTCTATCCTTTTTTTAATAAACGCCGTAAATAATATGATTCTAGTTTTTGCTGAGTAGACATAAAGACCACGGTAGTAGTAGTAAAAAAAAAAATACACTAATTTTTCCCTCCATCCATCCATTTTCTTCCACTTATCTGGGGCATCAGTCTAATTTTGTAATACTACTAATACAAGAGCTCAAACTAGAAGTATGTTCATTTTCATTTTCTTTTGTAACTTAGTGCATCTCTTTCATCTTAGTACATTTGCTCTAATGGTTAAAATCTAACGTTTCTTGTAAATATTTTTAATCTTGTTAGTATGTTTTATTAGAAAGGCTGTACCTGGATTTAAATCAAATGATAATCCCAATACACAGGACCTCCCTCATGAAATATGTCCTGGCCGAGCTGATACGTACATAAATAAACAATAGACAATAAAAGGAGTGGAGGGGCCACATTTGCCAAAAATCTCCAACAGAACAGTCAAGTAAACTTGCATTGTTGTCTCTGAGGAATGTGGTGAATTCTTTGTGTTATTACTGAGTGAATGCTTCTGCAGAAATTCCTTGCAGTAAACAGTGTATTAGATTCAGTTACGTCTAAACATGGATTGTCAAGATTTTACACCTAAAAAGAAAGTCATGCATGGCACATTATGACTTATCATAGTAGTGGGATGGATAAAGTGTTATAAAGCTTTTATTGATTGCTTTTCACCAGAAACTCAGAGTAGACTGTATCAATGCTGAAATGATCTAATAAAGAAATAACAAAAGAAGATTAATAGTTATCATTTCAGATATTTCCTTTCCAAAGTTGTTTATATGGCAATTATTATATTTTGTTGATACAAGTTTTACAGTATTCCCAATACAACAATAACTAATGACCCCTAGTGACCCCTGGACTACACAGATTGCTGCAATAATAATTATTTTTAGAGAAAATGATTTGGGTTCTGTATTTGGTTGGATACAAATCTGGTCTTCTCCTTTTTAACATTGAAATTTAACATTGCAAATCTAAATTAACAGATGCATTATCATGGCTAAATAATTACATTTTCTAACAAATCAGGCAGGGAACATAACTTTGGGTCACTGTTAGTAACACGTGAAGAAGAATGGTGGACCTGCACTTTCAATAACTTGGAAAGCATTTGTCTCTAGTTAAATTTTAGCTTGAATGAGTCGAATTCCCAGACAGAGGAGAAGTGGAGAAGGAAAGAGAGAGCGGAGGAAGCTGACTGGGACTGAGGCCTGTGTAGATGAGCCAAGACACTGACAGCTATTGTTACCTGCAGACGCCCACCGGGAAAACTCTCTCCTTAAATCATTCACTTTCACTTAAGGAGGCTGGGACATCCTAGTGTTGGTTCCGCTTTTAAAAAATGATGTTGTTGCTGGAGTCATTTCAAAATAACTGTTACCAATTATTACAAAGAGGGTTTTAGTAAATAATGTATACATGGTGGACTTGGCATTGGCCAGATTTGTACATTGATACATTATTATTGTTGTTGTAGTGGAAGGTGAAAATATAATTGGATTCTTTGACCTGCCATTTTAAAAAATAGATGTAATAAGTATAAATTAATAGAATATATAATTTTTATAGTTGGCATTCTGTTGTTTGAGTGGAGTCATAAACCATAACTGAATATTTACTGTGTATTTTTGTCAATAAAATGGATGGAAACACATTACTTCAAAAATATTGGTATGGGAGAGAGTAAAAATGAACATGGCCCACTGGTTTACATGTGGCCTTAGAAAACAAATCCATGACCATAATACTCTAAACTTTGCATACTAATCTTGCATATGTGTTACTGTGTTATTCAATCTGTTCATAATAATAATAATAATAATAAGCCCAATTACAGTTTATATGAAATAATAAAATGCCGCTACAACTTCACAAGGCTCAGCAGCCTAGTGATGTCATTTACTATAGTGATCTATATGTGAAATGTCACAATATTATGTACTTATGACACTCTAAATCATGGATTGTGCAGTAGTAAGTATTACCCACTTCATAAAGACTCAGTGTTCATGATGCCCTGCGCCGTTCTCGAGAGGTCAAAGGTCGATGGCTCACCCGAGGGCAAGAGCTCCATAAAAGGACGCTTTAAAATGGTCCAGTGTCTTCTCATATCCCAAAGTCAAACTGATTCAAGAGCCAAGCCTGACTATCCCTGCACGTACTTACAGACTGCAAGTATGTTTTTGTGTAATGTAGATGTTATTTTATTAGAAATTATGCCAAATCAGAGATCACACCACTTGCATTTTAAGAACTTTACTGTAATGCTTTATCCTTGAACTATTTTATTTAGCCTGGCCAAGTGTTTCAGTGTTTTACTCTGAAACAGACAGCTTCCTCGCACCTGAAACACCCACCACCTCAGCCTCTCTATCCCCTCTTCACTACTTACCAGGTTTGTGAACTTTAGTCCGAGATATTTCCACTAATCCAACTAACAAATATATCATACTCTTTCATCATTTCTTACTTTATATTTCTACCTTGGTGAGAATTTAAACATCAGCGCGTAATAGGTCATAGCAGCTCATTTGCATGTCCATTTAAAGGTCTTCTGGTTGAAATATTTGAAACAGTACTATCAAAACTTGTCAGTAATCTCCATGTATTTTAACTTCTCCAAATTTCATGTTCAATATTTGACTTGATAATGGCCTAACACTGCACATATGTTAACTTCCATATCTCTTCTTCTTTCTGTAGCTCTTGATAATGGAGATTTCCACAGAACTTCCCATGCCGGTCTCCAATATCTCAGACAGCTGCCCTCCCGTGGATATGACCACCGAGAACACCATCTTCGGCTTCTTCTACATCCTGGTCTTCTTCTTGGCTCTGAACGGGAATAGTTTGGCGTTATGGATCTTCTCGCACCAACGTGGCACCACCTCTTCTCCGGCCAACGTCTTCTTGATCCACCTCGCCATCGCCGACCTGTCCTACGTGATCATCTTGCCCCTCCGAGCCACCTACCATCTCACGGGCGGGCACTGGCCTTTCGGGGAGGTGCCTTGCAGAGCGGCTGGATTTTTATTCTACGTCAACATGTATGCCAGTTTGTACTTTCTGGCGTGCGTGGCTGGAGATAGATATCTGGCTGTGGTCCACGCTGTGAGGTCCCTTAAAGTTCGTCGGGCCCGCTGCGCTCACATTATTAGTTTCTCGCTTTGGGCCTTGGTCACTATTTCCATGGCCCCGCTTCTCATCTCTCACCAGACCGCAGAAGTCGATGGAGTGACAGTTTGCTTACAGCTGTATCGTGAAAAGGCAACGCGCAATGCTCTGATCTCCTTAGCGGTAGCCTTCACACCACCTTTCATAGTTACTTTGTCTTGTTACCTGCTAATAATTAAAAGCTTGCATCACGGTTCGAGGCTAGAGCCGACTCTTAAACTCCGAGCCCTGCGCACCATTGGTCTAGTCCTGCTCATCTATGTAGTATGTTTCTTGCCATATCATGTGAGCAGAGCCACTTTCATTCTGGGATACAACCACCCTGGTATTTCATGTGGGACGCGCAGAGGCCTGAGTCTGGCCAATCGCCTCACGTCTTTGCTCACCTGTATGAATGGGGCCCTGGATCCGCTGGTGTACCTGTTTGGGGCGGAGAAGTTTCGCGGGACCCTCACCAGACTGCTGTGCAAAGACAAAGGCAGCTTGTCTGGTGCGACGAGTGGAGAGCTAAAAGCAACCCATGAGAGTTCTGTCAGTGCCAAGTCTGAGTTTTAAAGTTTAAAGTTTTACTGTTTGTGTTTATGCTGCTTTACGCAATTTAAAGGAACTGTATGTAACTTGTGCTCAGAGGTGTCTTCATGTAAAGGTCACGCAGACAGTAGATGGGGGACACAGGGGTCTGTGAGGGTCTGAGGGTTTGCCTCTTCATTTATATTATTCAATAATCATTCAATAATATGTATTTCATTCATTAAAACAAAAAATAAGGATGAAAACTTCGCACATCAATTCCTCAAAACGGGTGCGTTGGAGGAGAGAAAGCAACTCAAGAACATATAGAAAAATCCCGCACACCGTCTTACTTGCAAATTGTGAAGATTTATTAGGACATGCAACGTTTCGGCACTAGGCCTTCATCAGACAAAATATCCATTTGTCTGATATGAAGGCCTAGTGCCTAGTGGATCTTGACCAAACACCAAATGATAACAAACGACTGGCCAAGATATCCAGTGTTTTTTGTACTTAAAAATAAATCAGCATTATAATTCTTAAGTAATAATAAGAAATAGCTATATCTGATTTTATTGTTGGAATTTAAAATGAAAATCTTGCATACAGCTGGCCCCTGGGTTTTAAGGGCCCAGAATTGGACCCTCTTCCAATTAATTTATATTAGAGGGGGGCCCATGTGAGGCTTTTTGCTCTGGGCCTCAAAATTTCTCTTGACGGGTCTGAGGACATGTACAAGTTTTTCTCATCTTGATAGTTATGGTTTAGGTGGTTAGGAATTAGATTAGATAGTTGTTTTACGTTCACACCAACTTGTGTTTAGGATTAAACCTGCAAACATAAATGAACGACTTATTTGAGACTCATTCTGCTTTCTGATTGGATAATGATCTTGACCAAACACCAAATGATAACAAACGACTGGCCAAGATATCCAGTGTTTTTTGTACTTAAAAATAAATCAGCATTATAATTCTTAAGTAATAATAAGAAATAGCTATATCTGATTTTATTGTTGGAATTTAAAATGAAAATCTTGCATACAGTTCCTTTAAAGGTACAACATGAAGCGTTTTGTTACACCTAGTGGTAAAGTTTGGTACTGCAACTCATTTTGTGTAGGCAGTTTCAAATAGTTTTTTTGTGTATTCATTTCCTTATTCACTGTGTTAACCTTGTATAGCTTATCATATGCAAACTGTTTAAACTCCAGCCCTGATGTCATTTGGCCACATGCCCAGACGCGAAACAGTCTCACATACACTAATTCCTGTTACACTGTTTCATAATAACACAAATGTTGCTTTTTAAGGAAATCATGATCACTTGTGAAGCACTTACTAAAGCATTACAATTACACTATGACCATACATTCAGGTCATATTTTCACATTTCACAAATGTGTGGTTTTGGTTAAAGTATTTGAGGATGTGAAAAATACTCGTACAATGTGGCTGGAGTCCTTTATACAGAAAAAAGAAAAAGGAGGGATATATACATCAAATTAATTCATGCATTTTTACCTTATATGCCAAATGAACTATATATATAGACTTTTTGACAGTTTTTTTTTTACATTTGTTGTATATTTTGTAGGACTTTTATCTCTGGAATTTGGGTTTATTGTTTACATTGTTTGTGCTTGACAATTTTGCCTTTTTTATTCTTGCTCACACATAATGCTATGCATTTATTATAACTACCACATATTGCACTATGGTATGACATACTGATATTGACAAATACTAAACATATGTATTGTATTTGAATGAATTATTATTTTTTGGTATTTTTGTATTAAATGATCTTTGTAATAAAATGCTTTTACATATAAATATATTTTTTAGTTTAGTATTTAGTTGGTGTAAGCAAAAAAAAAGTTGATTGCTTGATTAAGGGATTAACGAAAGCTCTTGATATTATTGTATTCAAATATCCTAAAATTGTTATGCAATATTATTTGGTTTCTCAGTGCTTTCCCGTCTAAATGAAAGTGACTGCTAGACTCTAGTTGAAACAGAGCATATACACACGTGACGAAAGTTGTGGTTTCAGCGCTGCTTTAATTCTCCTCCCTTTATTTCAGCAAGACTTCCTGTCCATCACATGAACAACCACACTAAAGTTGCATTTCCTTGTTTCGTTACATGTAAGCTTACCATAAGAAAATCTACCAATGCACTGGAACATAGGGCATCTGTGCAGTCCATCGTTAAGACAAAAAAAAAAAAATGAAATAAAGACGTACGTTGAAATATTTATAGTTAGCACTGTATCATTCACATTTGCTTAAGACTACTTCCTCTTTTTATGGAAACTTGCATTGTTGTTAACACATATTATATACTATTAAAAGCAAATGCAGCAAATACATTTAGACTGTTAATGATTGATGCACTGAGATAAAGGCCCGTAGTGTGTAACAGAAAAACTGTCTTGGGTTCATAGATACAGCAACAGGGCCCTCCTCTCAGCTTCACAAATGAGGAAGTTGAGCTGCGAGCCACTAGTTGCTTCCTTTTGCCGTTTTAGACACAGGGCAGGACTAGACACTCATATATGCCAATGGTGAAATAAAACAGGACTTTATGCAGATTGGGGGAAGGATTTGAACTCGATGGTAAAGTTGTAGGTGCAGTTGAAGCAGGTTCGGAGGGGATCAGGATGCCCACTTACCAGCCTTGGTACCACGGCATGATAACGCGGTCTAAAGCTGAAGACCTGCTGTCCAAAGAACCACGAGATGGGAGCTTTCTTATTCGGGATAGTGAGTCCATCCAAGGAGCATATGCCCTGTGTGTCCTGTAAGTAGGCATTTTTATTATTTTATTTGAAAATACTTAATTTAGCAAACATTATCATTTTCTGTTTAAAATATAATGAATAGTAGAATTTCTTATCCTATCAATAAATGACAATACATACAGACAATATTACAGAGCTATATTAAGACAATTAAATGCAACATACAATTAATAGTGAATTATAAACTTCACAGATGTAAGTGTTCAATGCAAATTTAGTTCCCCTTTAGTTGAATAGTGAGCACCGACTAAGTAACACCTTTGGCCTTTAACAACTCACTTGAGAAAAATACATTCTAATGGTGAATGCAGACTCCTCCCCACAGATCTGACCCGTAGCCCCTTTGATATAACTAAGGTTAAAACCCAGTCCAGTGTCAAATTATAGGCAACTCCATAAGAGTTAGATTAGGTCTTCACATTTTAATCATTTTGAAATTGTTGTAAAAACATATTAAACCTGTATTTTTGTGTCATTGCTATTTATTTTTTGAGGATTTAATTATTTTTTTAGAGGATTATATTACCTAAATAGTTCAATTTCTTGCATTTGGCTATTCAGTTGTGATCTATCTAGCAGCCCTCCTCAAAATGTGCATTATTTTTGCAGATACCAAAACTGCGTGTACACTTACAGGATCCTGCCAAATGAGGACAAAAAGCTCTCTGTGCAGGTAGGGTAAAAGTGCCACCTTATTTGAATATTATATTTAATACACCCTCGGCCTAATTTGGTTATGGCCTATCTATCTGCAATCATGTCTTTACTGTGAAATGCAATGCGGTGAATATCGTAATAAGTTCCTTCAGCACATTTTAAATATTACTGGGTTTTTTGCATCATATGTCTACAAGAGAAAAACTATTTGAGGAAACACAAATGTGCAATTTTGAGTGCGTCTTACATATTTGAGCATTTTTATGATCAGGATGGCTCCATTTTTATTTGGTAGTTTTAATACTGATCATATAAAGCATTTGTCTAACTATATAGAGGTGGACACTGCTTCACACCCACAAATATTTACATACAAGTTGATGAATTGTTTTATCTACAATATGCACCCACCAGCCTACGACCTCCAGAGGACAAATGGGTTCCAGCTGAGCTTCTGCTAATCCCAATTTGTCCATGATTTGAAAGTGACAGTGATAGTTCATCACAGACAAATATGAAACCTTGGTTATGGCTAATTGTTTTGTTTTGGGTTTTTTTTAAATCCACAAAGGGATTTTAGATTTTTAAGTAGATTCCATCGCAAAAGAAAACTGAATATCGACACCTTCCTAAAATAATTGCAGTCATTCACAATCAAGTCATTTTTTTCAGGTTTTTCAGGAAACACAAAAAACTCCCCCCAAAATTGAAATTATGGCATAAATTATGAAAAAAGTGACTATTTTAAGCGGTTATTTTAGGAAGGTGACGATATTGTAAAATGGACAAACGTTTTTATCATATTGGCTCTCAAAAGCACTTTTATTTAGAAGACAGAATTCAGTTTTCTTCCGTAATGGACGAATGTAAATGAATGAATGTAAATAATTTCTCTGGTAAATAAAGTACCGTCTGATCCCCTCTAGGCCTCAGAGGGAGTGCCAATTCGATTCTTCTCTGGACTCCCTGAGCTGGTGGATGCCTACTACAATCCCAGCATGGGCCTGGTCACACATCTGCAGTATCCTGTACAGAGAGAGGATGAGATGGAGGACGACACGGGTAAGCACTTCACAAGCCTGACGCACACATAAGTAGGAACTGGTATAAATGGAGTAAATAAGTAACCTAATAATTTAATAATTAATGGAGTACAGTAATATCACAATCTCCTTTAAACTTTGAGATTGCCACAGCAAAATAATAAAATGATTTTGGCCATATTATTTAAACTCTTTGATCCAAATGATATTGTGCTATGAATTAATAATGATCCACAATGAGGTACTGTAACTTAACACACAGCATCCAAATATTTTTGAATTTGTAAAAGCATAATTATTCTTTGGTGTGCAGAATCCAGCCTTCCTCCTCAACTCCCTCCACGAAATTTCTCATCCAATGACACCAAAGACACAGAACAAGTCACCAAGTCCCTGTCAGATACGTACATGAGCAGACTGCAGCACATGGACCTCTCTATGTAAGTAGAATAAGCAAAGGATTACATTCTGAAGAAATAAATGTTAGATATATTAAGACTGAGAGCAATAAATAACACGCCTAGTTTAAGTTCTTGTTTTTATAGAGCATTCACTGCTTTAAATATCTCTAAATGTTCTGTGGTTCAACATTATCTCTTAAATCACCACAGCTTTCCATGGTGTATATACAGCAGTCACACACTGCTGCTATAAGCATGTACGTAAGTAAGGGCTGTTTTAGTTTTGTGTAGTGCTAAAGTTGACTTCCTTTGTGTAGTTTTTTAAGTGGGAACAATGAAGCAACTGTGTACTTCTATTTTATGTCTATGCATAATAATCTTATTCCTCTTACATTTGCATAGAAAACTTGAACACACACACACACTTTTTTTTGCATTATCAATTATTATTGTTATGGCTTCTTTTCTTCTAAATATATTTTTCTTGTTTTACCTGATTCAGATTACAGGAGGAGCATCAGATGGCGCTCCAAGAGTATTTCAGGACCTCGGTGTGTTTGGATGTTGAACAAGTACAAAATGGAAACCCCAACCTCCCTGGACTAAAGAAACTTACCATGATAATCTGCAAAAACCTCAACAAGTAAAAATCCTCCATCTACTGTTAAGAATACATTGGTAACATTATTTGCAATAGTTACTACCTGTTTTTGCTTTGGTGACAAAAGTGAGATCTCCCGCGTCCTGCCTTCTCTGGAAATGGTGAATCGTGTCCTAGACCAACAGCTGTCTCCAGGGATTGGGCACCTGTCGAGACAAGTGAGTACATTTCAGAATACTACTACTATTTGATATGTCTGTAAAGTTACACCATTATTCAAGCAATTTATCTTCTCTTTAAAAAATCTAGGTGACTACTTTCTTTTGATTCTCAAAGTCACTTCACAGCTTATTGGTAATACTTTGGAACAGGAAAGATGTACTGGAACCACTATATCATCAGCATAGTATTATATAACTATAACTCTAATATTATTGCCATTTCCATCATATGAACCCTACCTCTGAGAATGCTGTGACAGAAGTATATGATACTGTGCAGATGGTGGCATCAACATTCCCTGAGGGTGTGATGCTAACTGTAGGCATGCTCTGTCTGAGGCTTTGCTACTAATCTGAGCTTTATTATTAACACAATCTACAGAACCGACTTAAATGAAACTACATCAGGTTCCTCACATAATGTCAAGGCAAAGTATCAGTTGATGCCGCCTCCAAGAAACTTGCATTGCCTAAAATCATATTGGTCAAGTGTTTATAATGTTGCACTATGTCTGTTGTTGTTGTTGTTCAGGTTTCAGTGGATTCACTCCAGTCTACATCATTTAGACTTGAGCAACTGACTAAACTGCTCTACTCTATTGAAGATAAGGTAAAATAAATTACACTAATATTTTCCTGATCTGCTTAGCAACAGATGACGCCACAATGTGTTTCTTGTTTTAGGCCAAAGGTGCTGTATTTGAGTCTGCTGGTTATGAAGGAGGCCATAGAAAATCAATTATACCTGCTGTAACATTTGAGGTACCAAAACATCAAAGATTTTAATATATGGACAGAATTTGAAGTACCATAACATATTTTTTGTAACTGCAGGTAAAGCAGGAGTCTCTAGGTATATCCACAAAGTTGTTCCTAAAAGTGGATGTAGAGAGTGGAAAGTTATTCTATAAAAAGTCTAAAGATGGCCCTGAAGACAAATACTATGTCCACAACAAAAGTAAGAAATCAGTT
>KN502464.1:0-12903 GCA_000787155.1 Scartelaos histophorus | reverse complement strand
AGGAATTCCAGCCATTTTGTTGTTGCAAATCGCAGAAGTGGCACCTCGAAGTGTCACAACAATAACGTACTGCAGTTTAATTCCCCATTTTGTGCATCAGGTGTTTCTTTTACCCCGCAATAAGTGAGAGACTTACCTCCCCACTGCCGCCACTACCTCTTTTGTATGTTTTGATGTTGCCGACTGTCTCCTCTCCCCCTCGCCGCTGCGGCACTGGCGCATTGGTGTTTACGGTGGCGACCTGTGGAGTCAGTTGGATTGAAGAGCCGAGTGCACCGGGTCCCCCTACTGGCAAAACAGCGGGGGGAATCGTCAGCTATCTCCTTCCCCGTTCCTGACGGCTACGGCACCACTTCTCCCGGTCGCGTTTTGGCTTTGTGCGCGCTCCTCCCTCCCGCCGAGTTTTGTTTTCTCTCTGGTTTCCTTTTCATTACACCCCAAACGAAGGGAGCGTGTCCGATCGGAACAAGTGGGGTTGATATTGTTATGGAAAAAGGGTGAGCGGAGTGGACAGATGTTTGAATAGGAGAGGTTTTCTACGTGGAGGCAAGCGAGGAAGAAGCAATTTGTTTTTGTTTGGCAGTAGCATTGTGTCAGTTGTATAGGGTTTGGTTTTTCAACAGGCCGGAGCCTTGTATAGTTTGTTTAGCTGTGTGCTATGCATTTTAAGTTTATTCTTAAGATATTTCCTCTCAATCCTTATTTTAAAGCGTGACTATACACCAAAACTGCCTGATTCATTCTACTAAATTACATATTTTTTGGTTTTATGCACAAATTGACTATAGTTAGTGTAGGGTTCTGTTACTTTGTTTTTCTTGGAGATACTATTTTACTATAAACATGGATTCTATTCTACTCCTCTCCATAGAGCTAACTCGTAATCTTAGTTTGGTGGCATCTCTTTGTCAGCATATTTGCTTGAAATATTAGATTTTTTTTTTTTTTAACAAAATTTAAGTTGATATGATTTCATTTTCATAATATTTTGTGTGTATAGTTTCTAATGTTACTAGGCCTTTTCTGTGGGTTATGATTCATGCATTAGTAGTGAAACCACAGATCTGCGACTCCAAAAAATACTCCAAAATATGACTGGATTGGAGATGGTACCAGGGAGGACATCTGGTGTCACTGTCCAATTTATATTTCAGATCACTGTTACAAACACCAAAACGGAAACAACTAGACAACATCATATTGCAGAACCGTATCATTCATTGCAACATAGAAATAGCCACAATTGCTAATATCTTCTCTTACCTATGTCTGTTTATTTTTATTCCTTCTCTTGCTTTAGGGTCGCAACTTGATCCCGGCAGCTCCAGGGAACAATCGTCTGAACTACACGGTGCTGATTGGGGAGACGCCCTGTGTGCTCACTCTATCCGAGAGCCAGCTGCTGTGCGAATGGCCCAACCTCACCGGACAGCACAAAGTCACGGTCAGTTACCCGTCTTATCTGTGGACGTGACCTTTGACCTGCGAGCACGGGGCTCAGGGAAGAGTTGTGTCGGTTTAGAGACTGTAAAACACTTGGAATTGTCTGCGGCTAATCTCTTCTTATCCGTTTACGATATACTTGATGTTTACTGCAACTGTCAAGCTGTAATAAGGCTACTACGAGTTGCATTGCTTTAACTGAATTACACATATGGCAACTGGGTATTAAAGCACTCAGTAATATGCTGTAGCAGTGCACTAAAAACATGTATTTCATTAGTTAGGTGAGCTTGTGAAGGTCTTATATTGCACAAAATTGAGCTTTTAGACATGGTAGAATGTTGATACCTCCTCAAAACAGCAGAGGTTGTGTTTTATTTTAGAGCAATCCTGCATTATTAGTCATAGATCAGAAATAGCATAATTTGAGCCCTTTAAAGGAGACCCGCTCTGCTCTGGTCTTACCCTGCGTGTCCCTCACATTATCCCCACATGAGCCTTAGCCCTGTGTCATTTCTGAACCATTTGCTGTGAACAATCCCTGCACACTCCAGTGCCTTTGTACCAGGCCGCAGTTAAATATGGAAGGTCTCATTAACATGTTGATCTTTGCCGGCCTTTGGTGCGTTCAGGCACAAATTAAAGAGTTTACTTTTCTCACATAAGACAAGGAAAAGAAATGAAATGTACAGAGATTTGAGGCGCTTTGAGGTTAATCCTTTAAACTTTACATCACTTTGTAATTATGATGATGGATATTCAGTCTTTCACATTTGATTTTAGTACCAAGGAAAATACTTGATATACATGTTGGTATCGCAATGGTAGTTTTATTTATTTTTCTGACAATATAACGTATAATGCAGAAAATAAGTTCTTTATTATTAGCCTGTGATCTTATAATAGTTATTATATAGACCAGGAGAATTCTAAAACTATTCTGGAAACATCACATTTTGTCCTACTGGTATGATTTTATTTTCAGTTTTAATACTTATTAATACAAATAAATATCTAATTATAATGCAAGTTTTAGCCTTTATCACTTTCTAGGTATGGATATTTTAGATTAGTGCAGACAACCTTATTGTTATAACCCACAAATCATTTTTCATCATCTTATATATCATGAGTGACATAATATCTCAAATAAACATACATTTTAGAGTCAAAACTTGCTTTGGCCAATTGTATAAAAGTCATTTATTATAAAACAGAACACCTTGTAAGACTTTTGTATAGGAATGTGTGTAAGTTTTTAAAGGCATATTTTTACAGTCTGGTAAGCATTTCCTGACTCAGTGAAGCACTCACTTCTTTACCTCCCTTAAACACACACGTTGTTGATTGATTTCAGCACATGATTGCTGCGATCTTGATACACCTACACTCCGGAGAACCGTTTTGGTCTTTCTTGACGCTGTTGTAAGTTGTGCATGTGAAACTCAATCACTGTCAGCAGTTTAGCCTTCTGCACTTTTCCCACTCGGCAAACATCAAAATACAGTATTATTGTCATAGATCACTGTGCAAAAGCCCTGGGTTATTTTAAATGGGCATTCATTGATCTTACAACAAGAAGTTTACAAACAGGCAAAGGGACGTTAGGAAAAGCAATTCCACTCTGTAGCCCTGAGGAGTTGGCTTTTTAATATGACCATTTTTAGTATTTCTGAAAATATTCAAATAGGGACATTAAAAGTCTATCCCTAAATGACAGATATGGGCTGGCTCCATATGCTGTTTGAGTCAATGTTCTGATTTACCCAACCTGAATCACTCCAATCAATTAAATGCATACTGTAATTTTTTTTTGAATAGGACTAAGGGAGTGAAATGAAGGTCACAAGACTAGAAGTTATACAAGCAAATTTTGAGCTGAGTTCCATATTTGGAATAGGAATTAATTTATGAACAAAGTGGCAAAACAAAAACAGCAGGATCGGGTTAATACAAACATTTTAATGCAAAGTGCAATGGAGACGGAGTTGATGGAGGCTCATGTCCTTATATCCACCTCTCCGCTGATCCAAACTGTAACTTCTAGTAGCGTTGATTTAATTCTGCAACATTCTTAGCAAAGTAATAACAGCTCCAAGGAGACATGCAGGTGGTGGCCTCTTTAAATGAGTAGTACTGATTTTTTCTACTATAACATTTATTATATGAACCACCAAAAACCAAAAAAATAAAAAATAAATATAAAAGATCTTATTCCACACTGACATTTTAATATCATATTGTTGGATAGCATTGGGCCGCCTTCTGGTTGGTCGTAAAGCTGCCAGTGGAGTCCTCACACTCAACAAGGTGCTTTATGGTAGTGGGACAAATGAACTGCAACATAATTAAAGTCAAGTCAATCGTCAGACAATTATCAGACCCATTAATTCATTTTATGAGGCCACTCTTTACCTTGTCATGGCACCACTTCAGCATTGCAAAATTACTAAGAGGACGATTAAAACTGCACAATCAGAAACCATTGTGCTCAGCAGCTTGAACTAATGATAGCTCTGTTACACACATTAAATACAAAGCAAGTATCGTATCAGATAGACTTGTAATATTTAAAAAATGCTATTCAATATTTGGGCATGTTGCCATTATCCGAGGTCTTAATTTTCACATTTTTGACCATCAGTGAATTGGATTTTGATTCATGATTAATGCACTTCCAGTTACTTAAAGATACTTCTGATATCCTGCTGGCTACTATGGAAGTTTTACTATGTTGCAGCAGCATTAAAATTGTCTCCATCAAGAGACAAAGGCGACGCAACAAGATGTAATTACAGGTCAGATCTGCACATATAACGCATATAAAAACATCTGCAATTTAGGGGTTAGGGTTACGCAATAACATCCCCATGAAGACAAACTACTAAGTTACATTTGTTGATCCAAAAACTAGAAAAACGGACGGCAACAGATATGCATTTAGATTGTATGTATGTATGATTTTAGTCAGTATTTTTTGTGCTACAAAGATGCGAAAATATAAAAGAACAGCAAGACTAAAATATCTGGTCAATTGTTTTTCTCAAGCAATCAGGAAGGTGTTGTTGGCACCCAAAAAGATCCTTCTCCTAGTTTGACCAGAATAGCAACACCTAGTCAAAGTATTAGCATAACTTTGTGCACTATACCAGAAAAGGGGTGAACACTCCAGCTCCACTCTGTAAGACCATGTTTTTGGAGTATTATATGAGAATCGTGTTCCTTAAAGCATGTAACCTTAGAATATTCATAAAGAGTTTGCATTAGCTGTGGATTAATGCTATAAAAAATCATTTCTATCAGTCAAACAGGGAAAATTTGCAGCGTAAAATGGCTATTCAGAGGTTATAGATAAACAATTATTTTGAAGGACATTGTGAGGATCTGTTGAGAACCATTCCCCATTTAAAAGACATAATATTCTGATTTGATTAATTGCTATGAACAAGGAGGACTGCAGCCATGAATAAATACCAAATATATTTTCTCTGATAAGACAGGCCTCGGTCACCAGCACGCCCGTGTCCCGGAGTTACACAAAACATAAAAGAGCACATTAAAAATAGATTGGTTGGAGGTTTGCAGTCGAGGCGCAGACACTAAGCTTGTCTGGGGGCACTAATCTAACGTCCCCTTCACTTTCTGATGTACAAATATGAAACAACTTCTCCCAGCATCCAAACCCGCGTTGCATGTTTAGTCCCGTCATCTATGGCGAGGTATTGAAGCGTTGTCATGGGCCCGTCTCCATCTCCGCCCCCGTCCTGAGCTGTCACTGCAGTGTCACTGTGGGGCCAAGTGCAGCCGGAGCAGTGGAGCTGTCACTGCACCGGATCATCTTATTCAGTCTGACACATGCACACTTTGAAATGCACAGAGGCTCTCCTGTAGCAGCTGTTCTGGGGAAGGTCACTAAGAGTCTCCGTGCATCCCACAAAATCCAGGAAATGTAGTGTGGTTTTGTGCTAATTATAGAGTGAATTGTTCTATCCGTGGGTTTCAGAAGGATGAGGGATTAGTTGCAGTTTAAAACAAAAAATATTGCTTGAATGCCTTGAAAAAGTCTTGTAAAAATGTTGTATTTGTACAAAACTGTGTCCCAAATGTGTCCTAAATAATTGCTGTTTAGTTAGATTTTGGATATAAAATCATTTTTCACATCCTAAATTAGAATGAGCTTTTCTAGATTTCCATACCATTTGTCTCCACTGCTTTGCTATTGTCAGTTTTCCATGTGCAAATTTGTTTATAACACAAAATTTATGTTTATAATTTTCTTTGTAAATCAGAACAAACTTGCTGAAATTGACAAATGTTGCCACCCGTGTCCGCTCGGAGTGGGGACAATGCTTTGTAACGTCATTTCTGTCGATTTCACACTAACAGATGTAGTTTGGTCGAAAATAGCGGCATCACTTTAAAGCAGAATAAAAAGAAGACAAACACAGACAGATTTAAGTGATGTAAGTGCTCTTTGACAAAGGGCAAAATAAATTGCAGTTTAAAGAGAAAATCAACACAAAATCCAAAGGAATGCTTGTGCTACTTGACATTTAGGCCTGTCTAAAAATACCCGGAGGAGTTTTGTTGCTGTGGCGTGGAGTTTATTCCACGTGAGATCAAGGTTGGACAGTTAGAGTATTAACAGTAACTCAACCTAGTCTAAACATCAGAAACTTGTATGTAAAATCTTGTAACACGGTTGCCTGGGATCCCAAATACACACTTCTCTTACACTTAACAAAAATGTGAGTCTGGTGAATCCAACTCAGTTCAGAATTGATGTGTGGATCAGTCCGCAAAGCAATAAACTCTGTTCTGCGGTGGGATATATTTGATTTTGTTTAAAATAATGGGTGACCAATGAGCTCTTTTGTTTTGCACTTCTCTGAAATAATCCGATTTTGTTGCTATCTCTCACACAAAATCAAAAAACCAAATAGATTTCAGACTTCCAGAATGCAAAAAAATCTTCCTGGTTCTCTCAGTTTTATAAGTTTTATAATGGGAATGGGCTCTATTCACGCTTATGTCACAAAATCGGAAGATGTCTGGGAAAATTGAGAAAATTCCCCGGTTTTCTCCATCTAGATGACATTGTTTTCTTTCTTTTTTCGTCTTATAAATTGCCTATTAGTTTGTGTATTATCGTTTGTCAACTTTATAATAAAACATAGATGTCACTGTAGCTTTTCATTATATTCAGCCGATCCGCAGTTACAACCGGCTGCCTGTGAGTACCATTAGAGTCACGTCCTCCATGGAAAGCTTTGGCAGACTATGAAGAAGCTCAGTCCAGGGTTTTATCACATGCCCAGTGTCTGTAACTACACCTGAAGTCATCCTCTGCATCCTTCCAGACATCCTCCTGTATTCTTTGAGCTCTCGGCTATCCCAGTCCTTCATAACCCGGAAGTAATGCAGTGCAGTGTTTTTTAATGGAAATAGCTTAAAAATGTCCTTGAAACCAACTACTTAAAAACTAAAGTCCGGACTGATCCCTCAATATAAAAAATACCAAGAAATCGAGCATTTCCCAGGCAAGTTGAGAAAGTTTTCTGACTTTATGCAATGCAGTTTCAGTTTTTTTTATGGAAATGACTTCAAAATGTCCTTGTAACCCGCCAGTTTAAAATTTAAATTCCCTCTAGTTTCCGCAACCAGTCCCCGCCTCCCAAACTTCCACCAAACGCCCTTGCTCGGATCTTAAAGACGCGCACTCACCAGCAGCCACAACCACTAAACCTCGAGAGCCTGCGCCCTGTCAGCACGTCCATGTTATTCAATATGATCGTCCCACATCAAACTCTGCCCTCTGTGTTTTCCTCCTTTTCGACTGGGATGTCACGTCGAATATGGCAGCTCTCCGTTGTATTGGCGGGGATGCTGTGCTTGTCCGTTCGGATCTGATCAGCTGTTGTACGGGGTTTGTGTTTGGGTTTGTGTGTGTGTGTGCGTCCCCGCGAGGACACAGCTGTAGCCCCGTGCACGCTGACCTACATGAAGGGGACCCCATTGGGTAGAGTCACATTTGGGAGACGCACTGTTATAAAAAAATGACTCTCAGCTGTGTGTAGGCAGCTGTGAACCTCCCTGAAGTACTTCGAAGAAAGTTGTTTGTTGTTTTGGCTCTTAGCTTTTTACCACAAGTCTGTCACAACAGTAAAAATAGACGCACAAAGCAGTTATGTTTGTGACGCACTTTATTCTATTGGTACAGATGTAACGGTATCCAAATCTCTCATTTCAATATTTTTTGCAATATTTTTTACAAAATTATGAATATGCAGCTTTTTCCTTTTAAAATGCCTTGAGAAGACTTTAGTTCTGTTATGAGCTAAGATTTAAAAGTTAAGACAATTATTAATAAGTCTGCACTGAAACAGCAAAGGATCATGGTCTATGTAGTTCCTACCACAAGTCTGTCACAACAGTAAAAATAGATGCACAAAACAGTTATGTTTGTGACGCACTGTATTTTATTGGTAGAGATGTAATACAATATTTTTTGCAATATTTTGTGGGGCCTTACAAAATTATGAATATGCATAAAAATAAAATAAAAATAAAATGCCTTCAGAAGATTTAAAAGTTAATAAAATAATTAATAATAAGTCTGCACTGAAACAGCAAAGGATCATGGTCTATGTAGTTCCCTTCTAATTTGATACGATATTGTGAGACTTTTGATGATTCAGTATCACAATATTTGAGTTATTTTCACATCACTAATCACTGGAGGATAGGAAAAGTGGTAAGAAGGAACATTTTTACAAGGTTGCAAAGTTTAATTAGTTTGTACTAAGAAAAACATCCCCACGAAGACAGAGACAGAGACGGAGACAGAGTGTAGCCTGATGTGCAATTACATAATTTGTGTAATTATGAGTTTGCAGTCTTTTAGCTTGCCCAGATGTGAGACGGTTTTGATAGTGATTACATCATTATTGAGAAAAAAACAAAATTGTATTTAATCTGAAAGGAGGGATCTCTTCTCCCTTTGCCCACAATGCAATTTGTGTGTATTGTGGTTTTGCATCACTGAATCTAACCTTTTAGTGCAATGTGGCAACAACAATGGAAGAATTCAGATAAATAGATAGATCCATAGATACTTTAACCTGAGATATTTAAAGTTCTCATAGAGCACAGTGGAATCAGGAAACCAACAAAATCTTGATTAAAGTGTACAGAAGGTGTTCAGCAACAACAATATATAAAAAAGTCAAAAATGGAAAAAAAAAGGGGGGTGAAAAGATGAATTCTCACAAAAATTTAAAGCTCCACTATCACAAATACAGTATGTTCAGAGATTACACGAGAATTATACAGATTAAACTCTTGACAACAACGTAATCACTTCCAACCAGTTCATCCCACGTTACCTGCACCATATATAATCTCTAGTCCAGATTATTCAAAACTTCTTGCTCTTCAGTCGGCCCCGTTCACGCGTGTTCTTCCATGTTCTCCCATAAAGTACCAGTTGCGAGCAATAATCTGATCCGCGCACTCCTTTTATCTCCTCTCATTATACAGTTTGCCTCTTAATTCTCGCCTCCATTTCCTCCAAGCTCACCCACTTTGTTCACACTCCCGTCATGTCCGCGCAGCTAATTGGTTGCCTAATCTCAAACAAGCTTGTCTAATTGACTTTACTATTGCAAATTTAATTAGTAGGTATCGACCGCCTTTCTATTGATATAACAGCTGCTCTATTTTACTTTTTCCAAATGTGACTTTTGGAAATGTTGGGAGCAAGAGTGCACTTAGTAGGACTTGGAGAGGGGCTAATCATGGCTCATTTGAATCAGGTATGTAGCCCCCCCCTGCAGTCGTCCTGATTTGAAAAGATTCCAGTGCGTCTCAAAGGGAAGTGCGTATGTAAATGGAGGTAATGGGAGAAAGAAAAAAACAGATACATGTGTTTGACTTTTCTTAATTACCCCTACTCCTCGGGGAGGCATTTAAAAGCTGGTGATTACTTTGTTTGATTGCTTGTGGAATGAGCGGAGTGAGTGAACGCTGAATGCTAACTGAGGCCAACGAGCAGAGACACGAGCGGGGGATCTTTATCGAGGGATATACATAGAATCTGGGGAAATGTCGGTTAACAGAAACTTAAAAAAAAAAAGACAAAGTGGGAGGTATAGGTCTGGATGTATAGCAGAAATGAAGATGTTGAAATACTCATCTCGCTGCAACATGAGCAGGGGTCTTATTTATAAAACTTTGCGTTGTGCAAAAATGTTATGTAAGTGACTTTCCAACTTTGTGATTTTTAAAAAGACAACTTAATGTGGAAAGTCTAGTCTAAACACACTGCATTTTGAGTGTTGGGTTACTCCGAGATGAGGCAAAAGATCAGTGCTCAGAGAAAAATGTTTTGTCTGCACGCACACTTTTAGGAAGAATTCTATGTAAGGTTTGATAAATGAGACGCCCGGGATTTTGCAGATAAAGTTAGATCCCAAATGTTGAGTTTATTATGCTGTGGACTTATACAGAGGTGCAATAGTCGATCTGTGGGTCGTGGAGTTTGTGAGGCCTTTTATGGCAAACAGAGGGACAGTTTGACGTAGTGGGGATGCAGGTTAATTTAGGATCATGTAAAGTTCCTCCAAATCGTTTAATTCATCGTTTTATTGGACAGTTACTACTCAGGGCTCCACAAAATATGAAAACAGAGCAGTTAGAAAACAATGAAACTGTTCTTCCTGTAGTTAAGTCTTGTTTAGTTCTATATAATCTTAGTAAACTGTTATACTTGATAAACAAAAGCCATACCTAGGAATATGTTTTTTCTTTCTTCCCTGGATTAGTGTGTTCTGGATTTATTGCTGTTTTTTCATGTCATTTTGTTGCCCAATGTATTGTTAGGTTGATAATTCGTCAGTTGTGTCTGTCTTTACAACCACTGAGGTCTGTCTTCTGAGAATGCAGCGATAAAGAACCTTCTAATGCACCTTTTAGCTGAGAAAAAACACAATTACTGGAGCAAATCACTAACCAACCCCGTCGTTTGCTATTTGTATGTGCAGATCCGTGCAGGGGGGTTCGAGTACTCTCCCGGCACACTTCACATCTACTCAGACAGTCTGCTCACCCTGCCCGCCATCATCGGGATCGGAGGGGGCGGCGGCCTTCTCCTGTTGGTCATCATCGCCGTGCTCATCGCCTACAAGAGGAAGTCCAGGGACGCCGACCGCACTTTGAAACGCCTGCAGCTCCAGATGGACAACCTGGAGTCCCGGGTAGCACTGGAGTGTAAGGAAGGTATGGAAACAAAACTGGGACGTATTTGGTTAAAACATTTATCGATAAAAATATGGACAAAACCAGGTAAATCTCAAATAAACAGACAAAAAAGACAAAAACGTATAACTTTTCTGGGGGAGCTCCACCACATGTTTGTCCAGAGATGCTATTTCTTTGCCTAGACTCTCCTACACTATGGCATTATTGCAATAGGGCAAGTTAAATGTCAGATCTGTGGAGAGGCGAGACCATATTTCTTAGATATTTTGAGAAATATATGAACATGTAATTGAATAAATGCAAAAACGTTACACAGTGCACCTTTAATTTACTTATGTCCCTCTTTGACTTCTCAAATAATATGAACTGAGTTTGAAATAAAGCTAAACAAATGATCCCAGCTCATAATTTCTCAAGAAAATCATACAATTAGAAATCCCTAAATCCTAAAAAGGAAATGGTGTTTCGCTGGAAGTAGACATGATTAATGGTGTATTTATTTCTAAAACAAGGCTATTGTTTTTGGAAAGAACTGTACAGCCCAAGCATTTTAAACTGTAGCAATGCATTTATCAAACAGAATTTGCACTTCAGAAATCTATTTCCACCAAAGCAAGAAGTTGAAACAAGCAGGCAGAGGTGAGGAGTACTTATATTTTAGACTATTGTTCTGTAGTTTCTGTAGAGCATTTACTCCCACCTGAGTCATATATTTTACAGTGTACCAATAATGAGTAAAGGTTTTAATGACTCTTTGTTCTGAGTAAGTGACGACTATTCAAACAGTTGTGCACCACTCCTTAAGATTTAGTTTTTCTTATTTTTCTTGGTCTGTCCTCTTCTAATGTCAGATTTTGCATTTACAGTTTTGTCTGCAAATTATATTAACTTCAAATTATACATTGTGTAAACAGTTTATCTTACTTGACTAGTACTTTCCAAAAATACTCTGGAGTCATTTCTTGGACCACTACGTTGTACTTACTTGTTTGAGGACTATTTTCTTGAAGTAACCTTAGTCTTTTTGGCTACTCTACAGACCTATTGTTGTAGTATTACTTATGTGTGACTCCTGAGTTGTATTTGTGTAACTTTTTGGTCGGTGGGCCTGTTACCTGCTTGTTTCTACGTCATTGCTCTGCCTGGAATGTTCCACAGTGTGACTTTAAACAGGTCTACCTCACATTTATTCAATTACAGCTGGTTTTATAGCTAAAAAATACCTAGAAAAACTAAATCTAACCTGTAACTCAGCCTGATTTGATCTCCATGAAGATACAAAGGTTTAAACATTCTGCTCAAAGCTCAACAGCGTCTCCCTGGCTCAACCCTCCACCAGAAAACTTGCACAATCCTACTTGAAGTTATTCATGTATAAAAACATACACTTTGGGGATTGCTAAATTAAACCTCTTAATACCATAATGATCCTAAAATGATCATGTCGTAACCATGGTGATCTAAATAGACATAGTCAACTCATTAACTCTCTTCATTTCTAATTTCACCAACAAAGCAGTGCTCATTAAACTGATATGACCCAAGTGTATCCAAGTACTCGGCGCCTGGTAACCGCTATGAATCTAAACTAGCCTAGTGGAGCATATAGTTCTTCTCTCCTCCTCCTTCACAACAAACCGCCCCTCCTGCTGCCCTCCCAGCTGCTCCTCTGCAGCAGGACGGCGGTGTGGGCGGAGGAACAGATGAAGTGGGCGGGGTTTCGAGAAGTGTGGATTTCCCGGTGTCTTTAGGGGAGACTCGGGGGCTAGAAGTTCATTCATGCACATAGACTCATCCAGACTAGCGCGGTCATGGCTAATTAGCTGCACTATATAAATGACAACTGCTGACTGGCAAGTGTCAGTGGGGAGGTTTATGGGAGAGATGTGCAGAGCTAATATTTGAGGAAGAGATTGGGAAATAATGTTACTCCAGCAGATGTTGTGATGTCTGCAGAGTGGGTCCGGGGCTGTGAGTCTGCTCTTTTAGATCGAAATGGGCGTTCTCAGTGTCGTCTGCCATATGTTTGTGGATAAATGCTTTCAAGTAATCTTTTGTAATGTAAAGGCTGCAGGACAAAATGCCAAATTAAATAAATAAACTGGTGCAATGGTTGTGTTTGCATGCTAACTTCACTCTACTGTAAATACTCAATATAAAAGAGTTTTCCTTTATATATTTAGGCCATGTACACACGTAGCC